>OZ012740.1:455700179-455739567 GCA_963859935.3 Lathyrus sativus | reverse complement strand
ACCCTTCTGTTTTTTTGTTTTTTTTTGCTTTGCATCATCTGCATAGCATATCACACTGATTATTTTGGTGCATTCTTTCTTTTTCAGGCACTTTGATGCCCGACTTTTTTATTTGCTTTAAACCATCTTATTTTTGTTTTTTTTGTTAAAATAGTCTTTTAATTTAATTATCTTTTAATTTTTTTTAGTTAAATTAGTATTTTAATTTAATTATCTTTTAATTTTTTTTAGTTAAGTTAGTCTTTTAATTTAATTATATTTTAATTTTTTTAAATTAAATTAGTCTTTTAATTTAATTCTCTTTTAATTTTTTTAGTTAAATTAGTATTTTAATTTAATTATCTTTTAATTTTTTTAGTTAAATTAGTATTTTGATTTAATTATCTTTTAATTTATTTTTAGTTAAAATAGTCTTTTAATTTAATCATCTTTTAATTTATTTTTAGTTAAAATAGTCTTTTAATTTAATTATCTTTTAATTTTTTTAGTTAAATTGGTCTTTTAATTTAATTATCTTTTAATTTTTTTAGTTAAATTAGTCTTTTAATTTAATTATCTTTATATTTAATTAGGTATTTTAGTTAAAAGTTTATTTTAATTAAATAAATTTTTTTTACCTTTAATAGTCATAACAAAGTTTCTTTTTTAGTAGAGACACAAGAAAATTTTGTTTTAAATCCTTTTAATACTCTTGTCCACGAGATTTGTAAACATGTTATTATACATAGGATTGGATGGCAGGAACAGGAGGGGGGGGGGGGGATCCCACGCAACATTCTTGGACGTTCAGCAGAAAAAATATTCAGAAAATTACAAAAAAAAAAAAAAGAGGCGATGATATTCCTCTTGTTTCTGTTTCAACCCATCATTAGTCACCCTCCAAATCTGGCCATCTCAACAAACCTCATCCACACAGCATAACCACCACCACCGACAATCCACTTACATATCACCAACAACCACTGTGCATGATAGAGCATCGTCCTCCTATGTCTCATTCTCTTCATCGCACTACTCAACCACCATTTGAACCATGATCGTCTTTCCCTCGCAACATCCACCAGATCTATAAACCTACTCCACCATAAGTGACCATCACCGCCCCTTATTCATCCCTCATACTTATCTATGTTTCAAACTAAAACAGTGATAACAACTCAACAGAGTAGCAACTGTAACAACCAGCATCATCACCTTCCAAACTTCACTCACCATAAACAACCTTGTTGGTTTCACAAAACGTAAAATTCCATAACATAATCCTTCAACAACTATAATTTGAAATTGAGAAAGTAAAGATCCGCTGCAAATTCCGATAGAGAAACGCAATTGGAAGAAGACGACGAACATTGGCGAGAAATCAAAATCGAGTTTGATAGGAGGGTAGCGGTTTGTAAATCAATCGGCAAGGGAGAGATTCTTCTCTGTACGTTGATTCTATTTTTCCCTTTGAAGCATTTATTTTTGCATAGTTATTTCCTTTTTGATTCAGTCAACCGTGTCCCCTTGTAACCAAGGCCTGGGTCGACCTAGGAGGGTCCATGGGTGACCCATTTCATTTGCTAAGCCTTGAATTAGGCTCCAAATTCAGCCCCCGAATTGTTTATTTTGAACACAACCATAAATCACTTGCCCCCCCCCCCCCCCCTTTCATTCAAATTATTGTTTTTAGATTTTAATTTAATTAGTTTTATTAGAATTTAACTTAACTAGTTTTTTAGATTCTAATTTAATTAGTTTTTGTTTAGAATTTAGTATAATTTAGTTTTTAACTAGAACTTAGTTATTTAGTTTTAATTAGTTTTTAACTTAATTAGTTAATTAGTTTTCTTAGAATTAGTTAACTTAGTTTTTAATTAAATGTTTGGTTTACTTAGTGTTAATTAAACTTTAGTTTTTAATTAATTAGTTTCAATTAGAATTTAGTTTTTTTAAGATTAGAATTTAATTAGTAAATTAATTTTATTTATTTAAGATTAATTAATTAGTTTTGATTAGAATTTATTTAGTTGATTAGTTTTAATTAAATTTTGGTTTAATTAGGTTTTGTTTATCTTAGTTCTTAATTTAATCTTGACAATTCGTATTTTCCATTTTTTAGTTTAATTTTGAATTTAATTCTTGATGCATTTGGCTGTGATTAAGCCTCGATCTTGATGTCCTATCTTTTGAGTTTTTTATTTGCTTGGGAATTTTTCTTTGCACATTGCTATTCATCTTACATTTGACGCTTGAGGCTTTGTTGTTTGCCCATTGTATTCTATCTCCCTGATGCCCATTCTTGATTGATATTCATTTATTGCTCTTGAACCTATATGATTGTCTGTTTAAGTCCAAGGGAAGGACTTATGATTGACTATACAGTCATGTGCATTGTATTTCTCTTTTGCATTCTTTCACCCCTTTTGTGATTTCTTTGTCCCTTTTAGGTTGATTATCTCTAGCTTAGACTGTTCATTCCCTTAGGATAACTTCCCTTAGAATAGTTTCCCTTAGAATGTTTAACTTAGACAACTTATAGTTAGTTCCCCATCTCCCAAGAGAATTAGACACTAGTCATCTTTGTAATCGAGATATAATTCTCCTACCCCGTAACATAATCGGGAAAGATGTAGAATCTTTTCCGCTTGAGAGAGGTATGTAGCATACTCGTCGATTATATATTCGAGTTGGAGCCCTTCCCTCAATCCGAAGCAAAGATCTTCTTCCACATGTTTGTGGTGGCTTAAGTCGAGTATTCTTCTTAAGATGACGACTTATATCTTCTTCTTCTTAAACCAATCAACATACTTTATTTACCCTTTAAAGGGAACTATGAATGCTCTGATTCCATTCTCGTCAGGATACGTAGGCACAAGATGCGATGTTCTGGCGAGCATAGTTAGAAGTAACACCCTAGGTCTCCCTTTATCTTTTCACCCTTTAGCAGAAAAAATAACAAATAACACAATAAAACAAGAGGTTCTTGTAGAGTACTACAGATACTTAGAGTGCTAGCACCTTCCCTAGGTATAACCAACTTCCGAACCTTAGATTCTCTTTTGCTTTGCATTGCATTGCATACTTATGGGTTATTCATTCCTTTTCCCTTCCCTTGGATAAATTAAAGATCGGTGGTGAATTATGATTTGTGATTCAAGTTAATAATAGCTTGATATCCGATTCTCACTGCGACAAAAATGGTGACTTCATTGGGGATTCTTCTTTCAAGGGTTACCCCTAACTTGTTTAATATGTATTATTTGTTATATACCTGTATATCTGTATATTTGTATCTGCTTGGGTTGCTACCTGTTTGTGGTGAGATAAGTCGTATACACAGACTTGAGTGTACGTATGATAGGAAGGTGATACACTCAAAGAGGCTTATAGGGAGTTGATTCCCGACCAAGCTGACTTTATAAATCACCATTCAATTGAGGCCGTTTTGGGAGTAGTATTGATGAACGAGGATTCGTGAAAACATCACTACTTTCGACCTAGGAGCCCCTGAGACTAAGGACCTTTAGTTACCCTTAATCTAACTTGGCCTTCTTAAAACGTAGCGCGATGACTATGAGGGGAGTAGTCCCAAAATAGTTGATACACAATACTACACTCAAAAGAGGTTCTCTTGAGAATATTATTAACTACTAAGTATTTGGGAAGTTGATAATATCCAAAAATGGAATGATGACTTTGGGAACTATGTAGAAACCCGTTGTACAGGTACTAATGAGCCCATAGTACACACTATTTGGGATGGGTAGACCATAGCTTCATGCTCGTGACTTTTAAACCTAGGCCCTTGTTTGTTTGCATATATATATATATATATATATATATATATATATATATATATATATATATATATATATATATATATATTATAATATATATATATATATATATATATATATATATATATATATATATATATATATATATATATATATATATATATATATATTATATATATATATATATATATATATATATATATATAATATATATATATATATATATTAATATATATATATATATATATATATATTATATATATATATATATATATATATATATATATATATATGTGTGTGTGTGTGTGTGTGTGTGTGTGTGTGTGTGTGTGTGTGTGAATATGTGAATATGTGAATACATGTGTTTATGCATACATTCATTCATCCTTCTATGCATTCATGTACCTTTTCTTTTACCCTTTTTCAAAGAACTTATCTTGCAAACATTATAGGTTTTACCATGAATTTTGGAAGTTATACTCTATTTTGTAATCCTTTAAATTTTTAATGGGATTTTCAGTTATCAAAATGTGTTATCCATTTTATGGTGTTTGCAAACATAAATTTTGAGTTACTTGAAATGCATTTTCATTTTGCACAAAATACATCATGTAGCATTGCATCATTTGCATACAATTTTTCATAAACAAAACTCGTTCGGACCTTCTGTCCTTGTGTCATCCGGCTGATTTCCTGGCATTTGTACCAAGCTTGAAGTAGTTGCTGAAGGATAATGGAGAGGACAAAGAATATGGATCCCATGTCAAGCTTCAGAGTGATGACTAACTCGACGTATGACTTTCCTCCTTACAGCAATGCTCCACAAGTGGATGTTCCTATTTATTCTTGGCCTGTGCAAGATAACCTGGTTGTTCAAGTTGATAAGAGAGGTTCCCGATTTACGAGGTGTGTGCCAAATCTTCAGAATATCCACTCTGTAACAAAGGTGAATTACCTAGAGTTGTGGAAATCGAGAAAGGAGTTCGTGATCTCAAGGAACAATTGAAGATGATGAAAGGACTCAATGTATTTGAACTTAAATCTCATGGCCTATGTCTAGTTCTAGGCGTGGTTATTCCCTCGAAGTTAAAAATGCCAGTCTTTAAAATATACAAGGGTGTTAGTTGTCCAAGGTACCATTTGACGATGTTCTTTCAAAAAATGACCGCTTATGTCGACGACGACAAGCTGATGATTCACTACTTTCAAGAAAGTTTATGTGGGGCATCCTTGATGTGGTATAAGAAACTAAAAAAGAGCCACATTCAGTCTTGGGAAGACCTAGCTGATGCTTTTGTGAAGCAATACAATTACAACATAGACATGGCTTCATGCAACGATCACATGATGAGTATGAGTCAGAAGGAGAATGTATCCTTCAGGGAGTATGCACAACAATGAAAGGAATTGACAACCCAAGTTCATCCACCACTCCAAGAGAAAGAGTTGGCCAAGATGTTTCTAAGAATGCTGTCAGACTCTTATTATGTCAGGATGGTGGGCTTTGTGCCATTTGGGTTCTCTAAAATTGTGGAAGTCAGAATAAACATCGAAGACGCATTCAAAAGTGGAAGAATTCAAGATTACTCGAATAGGCAAGCTAGTGAAGAGAAATATGTTAGTGATTCCCAAGAGGAAGGAAATGTTGATGTTGATGCAATTTGGGATTCTCCTCAGATTTTGAAAGCTCCAGTTCCAATACCTTATCACTAATATCGGTACACAGCGCCTGTTCGGTGCCAGCAACCACTACTTCATGAACTTTTATTATAGAAGCAAAGGCTGGTTCCTCAGGATCAACGTCAAAATCGACAAGCTCATAATTCGAATGATCAAAACCACTACCTGAATTAGTAGAGACCTTTGAATAGTCCAGAAGAAGAGACTCACCAGTTTGATCCAATCCCGATGACTTACAGTCAGTTGTGGTTTTATTTTGCTCAAAACTTGATGATGAAACCCTGAAAGACTAGAGCAATGGGACATTCGATTGAAGAGTGCAAGGTTTTCCAAGAAAAAGTTCAAGAGATGATTGACGACGAAGTGCTGACCTTCAAGGGGGGAAGCCCAGTTATGAACATAACACCTTTATGCTGATGAATATGAAGATTTAAGAGGGTCCTTTCCAAGCTGGTGAAATCAAGAGCTGAGGTCATTCCCAAGATCATCAGGATGTTTGTTTGTTTGCTTGCATTTGATGTTATTCCTTTGATTGTAAAAGCATGATTTGCATGTAAGAACTTGTTTGTTTTGAATGATTAATGTAAGGAATATGTTTATCTTGAAGAAATCCATTCGTATTCACTCTTAAATGTTTTTTTGTGCTTTATAATGCCAATGCTACTCGATATTTTGCTTAGGCAGAGAATTGGAGGGAGGATGACAAAATGAAAAATGCAAGATTTCTTGTCGTATGCTTTTGAGTAAAACTCTGCTGATGATGTAAGGCATTGTTTCAAATCCCCAAACACTGGAGATATAAGGGAGATAGACCCTTTGTTAACCCTTCTGACCCTTGAAGTAGGAGTTTTCTTTTTCCTTTCATACAAAAAAAACCCTATATTTTAACCTGGGGCAGGGTAGTTTTCAGTTAAGCTAATAGAGCGCCCAAACTTTCAAAAAAAAGGAGTGAATATCCGAGGATACCACACATATCCGTCACACATTAGAAGGCTAAATAGTCAAATCCATAATGATTATCCCTCAACTAGTCAAAGAGTGGGGCAGTCACAATCCTTTCAACAAGTCAAAATGACTTCGTGTTACCACGATTTGTTCATAAATAAATAAAAAGCCCGCTAAGTCAAAACCTATGAAGGATATTTAGGCAAAATTGGGGAATCATGTTGGATTTCAAAAGATTTCGTCCAGGAAAAAGTAAGGGAATGGAAAAATGCAAAAAACAAAACAAAGGATTACACAGAAAAATCCTTAGCAAAGAAAAAATTCGTGTGATCAAACACCAAAAGCAAAAAGGTAAGTGACTGCTATGTCCAAAGCCTCCATGGTTTCTCAACATGTCAAACTCTCCTTGAGAGATGAGTGCTTGCATCAAGTTAGTTGAACATAGGATTGGAGAACATCATGAAGAAAGGGTGGGTACAAATAGACTTTGAGCCTTATATCCTTTATTTCATAAACCGTGAGCCAAGCCACATTAAAACCCTCAAAAGACCTAATTGAAGCAGGGTTTATTTTGAAAGCATACTCAATGAGATGACGTTTCCTAACTCCCACGAGCTAAGCTCAAACTTTGTGTTGCCTTTGTAAAATTAATTCATATCCTAACTAATGACTCAGTCATAGGTTATTGTGATATCTTTCCAATAAAAACTTCAAGACTAACATGTGTGTTACATTAGCAGTTTCAAAATTAACATTGTTTTGCTTGCTAACATTGCTTGATATCATAGAAGCTTGTATATGAACATCAATGATGAGCTTAATCGTTTGAGACTTGAGACTCTGATGATAAATGATGAATCATTTCGAAGGGATGATCATATCTAGGGGCATGCTGCCTGAAGACTCTGCTAAACAAGGACAAGTTGTTTTCCAGTTGTTGCTTACACAGTCCGACTATCCCTAAGGGGCAAGTTTGAAGTTTCAGCTATATGGAATATAGTCAATCTGGGGCAGCTACGTCGAGATTCGATAAATCTCTCCGAGATTTTGAAGACATTGAAACATTTTGGATGCCAAGTTTTCTGTAAAATCCTCTTGAGATGACTTATAAACCATGTGATCTGGGGCATTTGAGAATTGAAGATTATTTTATCCATTCACAACAAATGCTAATCGAAATGGCGACCATCATGCAGTTCATCAATGCAGAAATACTTTGTTCTCACAACATTCTTCACCCATGTCCCTAGTAAGTCTCTACTTTAGGTGGTCACGACAATTCCCCGATGAATCTCTACTTCAAGCAGTTATGGCAGAATTGATGCAAGGATTCCCCAGTTGGTAACCTAAGCCTATGCCAGTGAATTTCCTTGGCTTTAACCTTCCTAGTGAAATGGATGTTATTTCACTCCTCAGTGGATTTCTTACAACTTTAATCTTCCCCAGCAAAATGGGTGTTTATTTCATCCCCATGACGTCTCAAATTTGACATCTTCAGCTTGCAACATTGATTCGAGCTTCCCCATTGAAGTGGATATTTATTTTATCCCTTGACTACTTTAGTATGCAGTGGATATTTATTTTATCCTCTATAAAGGCTCTCTAATCATGAGTTTGATCCATTCCCAATGGATCTTTCTCATCCCAAATAGAGTAGTAGAGTTCATCTTGACAGTCCCCTAAGTGAGGTCATGATGTTCATCCTCAATTGGAGTGCTCTCTTTTCCCCAGAGAAGTTTGAAGCCTTGAAGCAGGACTATGGTCCCATATGTGGTTTTCCTTACAACCCCCTAGTGATGCTTCCATCTTGTGAAGTTTGGTTGAGTATCCGTGTCGAGATGTTTATTTCATCTCTAGTTTACTTCTCCTTATTTGTTTTGTCAGCATAAGCATAACATATATTCATTCATAAAGATACATGGCATGTGTGCTTTTTGAATTTTTTATGATATTTGTTTGTTCTTTCACGTGGGTCGTGCTTATCCCCAAGTGATTGGGTTTGTCTTCTCCTTCCAAGTAGAGTCGTCAGTCCTAAGCAGAAAGAGCACATCCTTCTGATTCCCCCACTGAGTTCAATCGCCGTGAAAGAAGGTTGCTTTAGTTTTCTTTTCCATTTTCGGATAAAGATAAACCCTATTTGAGTTCATTCCTCAATGGATAGAGTCTTGCTTAACCGTTTCTCTTCAGTTATTTCCTGGATTGAACTTTGGTCCTGACAATCACAATTTTGAATCTCTCTAGGTTGTTGAACCTAGATCGAGTGTGCATTTATTTTGCACTTTGTCTCCCTAGGAAGAATATATTTGAAGATCACCATTGAAGACAAAATATTTCTCCAGCAATGTTATTACAACATTTCTTAGCAATTCATACCCAGACGACAAGTGGAAATCTCTTTATTTGAGCAACTTATTTTGTTCTCAGGTTTTTGGAGGACAAATGGCAGTCTCCTCAAGACAGTTTGTCTATCCCTAGCGAATTATCAATATTATAAACTTTTCTTCCATCAAATGGCATCTCTCCAGAGACCCGTCAGAGAAGTTTATTGAAGACTCTACAAGTACTTCTCTTTGTTTGAGAGTTCCTGATACAAGGATTTTATTTACTCCAAGGAAATTTCTTGTTACTCAATGTTGCTCCTCAGTGATATTCTCCCTAGTGAGTCAACTATTCAAAGTTAATTCCATCAAATGGCATCTCTACGAGAAGCGTGGTGAAGATTTTGATGATTTTTCTCTTTATTTGAGAAGACATGTTTACAAATTAACCAACCTGCATTTCTTGTGAAGATCTCCAGTGAAGTTTCCTAATCTCCAGTAAAGTTCTAGATCCCCACTAAAGTTATATATCTCTAGTGAGGTTCCAATCCCCACTAAAGTTATATATCTCTAGTGAAGTTCCAATCCCCACTAAAGTTATATATCTCTAGTGAAGTTCCAATCCCTTGTAAAGATACTCTCCCACAAGGATTCATCTTTCCAAGAAGAAACTGAGGCCCGTTCATGGCATACAACCTTGAAGCGATTGGAGGTTTATTTTACCCTTTTCAAGTGGAATAATTGATCAAAGAAGAAACTGAGACCCGTTCATAGCATACAACCTTGAAGCAAGGGGGGTTTATTTTACCCTTTTCAAGTGGAATACTTGATCAAAGAAGAAACTGAGACCCGTTTATGGCATACAACCTTGAAGCGAAGGGAGGTTTATTTTATCCTTTTCAAGTGGAATACTTGATCAGAGAAGAAACTGAGACCCGTTCATGGTATACAACTTTGAAGCGAGGGGATGTTTATTTTACCATTTTCAAGTGGAATACTTGATAAAAAAAGAAACTGAGACCCGTTCATGGCATACAACCTTGGAGCGAGGGGAGATTTATTTTAACCTTTTTAAGTGAATACTTGATTAAAAAAGAAACCGAGACCATGCTCATGGCATACAACCTTGAAGCGTTGGGGAAGTTTATTCACCCTTTCTAAATGGATCATTTAGTTAAAGAAGAAGTTGGGTCATACCCTGATCATGGAAGCTTATGTTAGTCTATTACCTTTACTTAGGCTACCATATGTTTTGATAGTAGGTAATACACATTTCATTTTGGTCAGATACCTTTGCTTAGGCTTCCACATGTTTGATAGCAGGTGATCTCTCCTTTCAAGTCTATTACATTTGCTTAGGCTATCATATGTTTTAATAGTAGGTAATACACCTTTCTTTTTGGGCAGACACCTTTGTTTATGCTGGCACATGTTTGGTAGTAGGTAATCTCTTTTTCCAAGTCTATTACCTCTGTTTAGGCTATCATATGTGTGATAGTAGGTAGTATGCCTATCTCTTTTTGGTCAGATATCTTTGTTTAGGCTACCGTGTTTGGTAGTAGGTCATCTTTCTTTTTGTATTTTCCTTTGCTTATGCTATCATATGTTTTGATAGTAGGTAGTACACCTTTCCTTTTGGTCAGTTACTCTATGATCAGTAGTTACTTTCATTCAACAAAACCACGACAACAGGTGTTTCTTTTTAATTTCCAGCAAACCTCGGCAGAAGGTGGCTCTATTTCATATTCTTTGGTAAATCTCGACAGTAGATTCTCTGGTAAATTTTAAAAAACAGAACTTTCATCAAAACCTCGACAAAATGTATTTTCTTTTTATTTCCTGGTAAGTCTTGACAGAAGATTTCTAATAGACCTTAGCAGAAAATGTTTATTTTGTAAATTCTTTGGTTATTCTCGGCAGTAGATCTCCAACAGATTTCAACAGAATATGTTTCTCTATTTCCAGGATCTCGACAATAGATTCTCTTGTTAACTTTGATGCTTCCTTAAACTTCAGCATACAGTTGTTTCTTTTCAGAATCTCGACAGTAGATTCCCTGGTTAATCTGGGTAGCAGATTTTCCAGTAAACTTTTTACAGTTGACACATTTTTCAATAAAACCTTGGCAGAAGCTATTCCTAAAGGAGGTCTTAAGTCTCTACAATAGACTCATTTAGTTGATATCTCTTGAAATCCCAACAGTTGACCTCGATAGTAGGTTCTCCACGTGGATTTTGTTAAAAAGATTTCATCATAAGTTTATCATCATATGTTTAAAATATCTTGTGATTGTCAGTTGGTAATCTCTTCCCAAGTGGACTTGAGTGTCCCCTAGTAGAGTTGGATCTTTTCCCCGTGGAGTCTTGCTTTGCTAAGATGTTCCTCATCAGGTCTTTCAATCTTTAATTGTGCTTCGGCAATATTTCCATATACAATTATCCCCTGTGACATCATTCCCCACAGGAACTTTGTCTTCATTTCATATCATATCATATTGTATGCATTTTGTGACATCTTAGGGCCAAAAATTATGTATGTTTGTATTTAAGTTTCTCCTATCACGTCGAAATGAAGATTTCAATTTTCATATCTCCGGATAGAAGAAACTTAAATAGCGGCATCTAGGGGCATCTGTCATACCCTAATTTTTTACCCTAAAATTATGTTTTTTTAGCTTTGCATCATCTGCATAGCATATCATGCTGATTATTTTGGCGCATTCTTTCTTTTTCAGGCACTTTGATGCCCGACTTTTTATTTGTTTTAAACCATCTTATTTCTGTTTTTTAGTTAAAATACTATTTTAATTTAATTATCTTTTTATTTTCTTAGTTAAATTAGTATTTTAATTTAATTTTCTTTTAATTTATATTTAGATAAAATAGTCTTTTAATTTAATTATCTTTTAATTTTTTATAGTTAAATTAGTGTTTTAATTTAATAATCTTTTAATTTTTTTAGTTAAATTAGTCTTTTAATTTAATCATCTTTTAATTTTTTAGTTAAATTAGTATTTTAATTTAATTATCTTTTAATTTTTTTTAGTTAAATTAGTATTTTAATTTAATTATATTTTAATTTATTTTTATTAAAATAATCTTTTTATTTTTTAAGTTAAATTAGTCTTTTAATTTAATTATCTTTTAATTTTTTAAGTTAAATTAGTATTTTAATTTAATTATCTTTTAATTGTTTTAGTTAAATTAGTATTTTAATTTAATTATCTTTATATTTAATTAGGTACTTTAGTTTAAAGTCTTTTTTAATTAAATTATTTTTTTTACCTTTAATAGTCATATCACATTTCCTTTTTTAAGTAAAGACACGCAAAATTTTTGTTTTAAATCCATTTAATACTATTGTCCACGAGATTTTTAAACCTGTTATTATACATAGGATGGGATGCCAGGAATAGGAGGGGGAATCCCACGCAACATTTTTGGGTTCAGCAAAAAAAAATTCAGAAAATTATGAAAAAATGAGGCAATGATATTACTCTTGTTTTCATTTCAACCCATCATCAGTCCCCCTTCAAATCTGGCCATCTCAACAAACCTCATCCATACAGAACCACCACCACCGATAATCCACTTACATATCATTGACAACCACCGTGCGTGATAGAGCCTCGTCCTCCTACGTCTCATTCTCTTCATCACTCAACCACCATTTGAACCATGATCGTCTTTCCCTCGCAACATCCACCAGATCTATAAACCTATTCCACCATAAGTGACCATCACCGCCCTTATTCATCCCTCATACTCATCTCTGTTTAAAATTAAAACAGTGATAAAAACTCAAAACTGTAGCAACCATAACAACCCGCATCATCAACTTCCAAACTTCACACACTATCAACAACCTTGTTGTTTTCACAAAACGTAAAAATCCACGACACAAAATCCTTCAACAACTATTATTTGAAACTGAGATAGGAATGATCCCCTGCAAAGTCCGATAGATAAACACGATTGGAAGAATACGATGAACGTTGGGGAGAAATCAGGATTGAGTTTGACTTGAGGGTAACAGTTTGTGAATCGATCAACAAGGGAGAGTTCTTCTCTGTACGTTGATTCTGTTTTTTCCTTTGAAGCATTTGTTCGTGCAGTGTTATTTCCTTTTTGATTCAGTCAACCGTGTCCCCTTTTAACCAAGGCTTAGGTCGACCCAGGAGGGTCCATAGGTGACCCATTTCATTTGCTAAGCCTTGAATTGGGCTCAAAATTCAGCCCCCGAATTGTTTTTTTGAACACAACCATAAATCACATGCCACCCCCCTTTAATTTAATTAGTTTTTTTTTATATTTTAATTTAATTAGTTTTATTAGAATTTAATTTAACTAGTTTTTTAGATTATAATTTAATTAGTTTTTATTTAAAATTTAATTTAATTTAGTTTTTAATTAGAACTTAGTTATTTAATTTAATTAGGTAATTAGTTTTTCTTAGAATTAGTTAATTTAGTTTTTAATTAAATTTTGGTTTAATTAGTGTTAATTAGACTTTAGTTTTTAATTAATTAGTTTTAATTACCAATTTTGTTTTTTTTAGATTAGAATTTAATTAGTAAATTAATTTGGTTTTTTTAGGATTAATTAATAAGTTTTGATTAGAATTTATTTAGTTGATTAATTTTAATTAAATTTTGGTTTAATTAGGTTTTATTTATCTTAGTTCTTAATTTAATCTTAACAATTCGTATTTTCCATTTTTTAGCTAAATTTTGAATTTAATTCTTGATGCATTTGGCTATGATTAAGTCCCGATCTTGATGTCCTATCTTTTGAGTTTTTGATTTGCTTGGGCATTTTGCTTTGCAAATTGCTATTCATCTTACATTTGACGCTTGAGGATTTGTTGTTTGCCTATTGTATTCTATCTCCCTGATGCCCATTCTTGATTAATATTCATTTGTTGCTCTTGAATCTATACGATTGCCTGTTTAAGTCCAAGGGAAGGGCTTATGGTTGACTATACAGTCATGTGCATTGCATTTCAATTTTGCATTCTTTCACCCCTTTCGTGGTTTCTTTTTTCCTTTTAAATTGATTATCTCTAGCTTAGACTGTTCAGTCCCTTAGGATAACTTCCCTTAGGATAGTTTCCCTTAGGATGTTTAACTTAGACACCTTACAGTTAGTTCCCCATCTCCCAAGAGAATTAGACACTAGTCATCTTTGTAGTTGAGATATCATTCTCCTATCCCGTAACATAGTTAAGAAAGATGTAGAATCTTTTTTGCTTGAGAGAGGTATGTGGCATACTCGTCAATTATATATCCGAGTTGGAGCCCTTCGCCCAATGCGAAGCAAAGACCGTCTTCCACATGTTTGTGGTGGGTTAAGTCCAGTATTCTCCTTAAGCTGATGACTTATCTGTTCTCCTAAAACCAATCAACAAACTTTGTTTATCCTTTGAAGGGAACTACGAGTGCTCTGAGTCCATCTTCGTTAGGATACGTAGGCGATGTCTTGGCGAGCATACTTACAAACAACACCCTACGTCTCCCTTTACCTTTTCACCCTTTAGCAGACAAAATAACAAATAACACAATAAAACAAGAGGTTCCTGTAGAGTACTACATATACTTAGGGGTGCTAGCACCTTCCCTAGGTATAACCAACCCACGAACCTTATATTCTCTTTTGCTTTGCATTGCATTGCATATTTATGGGTTATTTGTCCTTTTTCCCTTTTCTTGGATAAATTAAAGATCGGTGGTGAATTATGATTTGTGATTCTAGTTAATTAATATCTTGATATCTGATTCTCACTATGACAACTCAACATATGTAGGCATAGCTTGTAACCATCCGAATACTAATGACCATGCCTTGCAATGGATTCTATCATATAACTTGGACCATTGATCCTATCATAGTTTTTTGACCATAAAAATGAGGGTGTGTTCCTTTGTCATCTCCTCTTGAAACCAAATCACCCTAACAAGAGCTTGCAAACACCACAAACACATACAAGACCTTTACGGCTTAAACCTTAGAGGCTCATGGCCAAAGGCCAAATGATCATCCAAATGAAGATCAAGAAGCAACACAAAGTTAGGCACAAGAGAATAAACAAGGTAGGACAAATTTGGGGTATGACATATTCCCATTACTTTATTCTTCACTGACTTGTTGAAAGAAACCTAGTGAGAAGAGATGGAAGTCATTTTGGGAACATGAGGAAAATCCAACCAATCAAACACATCTTCCTTACAAACTAAATTTTCAAGATAAGAATAGATGGATACAATATTCTTCATAAGTGAAGCACTGAGGACAAGCCACATTATGCGCATTTTAAATAAATTCATGTTTGGCCAATTTAGATTTAATTGGAATCCGATTATGCGGAAGCTTCCAACAAAAAAGCTTGAGCCTTACTTGGCACCTTCAACTTCCAAACCTTTCTAAAGCTCGATAAACCAAGTCATCAATAATAGCATAGTCACGATTATGATCTGAGAGAGCTTTGTAACGTTTTTTGACCGAAAATCCACTATTGTCACACCACCAAATAAATGTATCCCCACAAACATATTAGTTTAACCGAAGCAAGAATACACAAAATTTCAGATGCAATAACATTGTTTTCTGAATTCAAGTCAACAAATTTGACTCTTAAATTCCACTTCCAAACTGAACTATTCCCTTCACATGCATTTTGAATTGTAGAACCTACATTTTAAGCTTTCACAAATAGAGATAGGTATTGTAGTTTAGAGGGTTCAATCCAAACTCATAAATCATGATCAATTCTTAATCAGCCATGGTTTCGAAGATAAGCTAATCCTAGATATATCTATTGGCTAAAGCATAGTCAAAGGTTTGCAATTTTTTTGACACGTGGCGTAAATTTGGACATGCGGTACACAATTCTCAAAGAGTTTGGTACTTCAAGGGCTTACATAGTTTATAAATTATTTGGTTTCTTTTCCTACCAAAATCAATAAAAAGGTAAAACTGACGCAACATCTTATAGGCCCGTTGTTATGGATCATGGCTAACCCAAACTGGTCTTGATCCCACGAGAAAAGAAATGTGTAAACCATTAATGTATAGTAATGTTTGTTTCGCAAGTGCACGAATAGCGTCAGAGTAATATAAAAAATTGTCGATCCCACAGAGACCAAACATCAATCTATCGTTCGCTAGTGTTGCGGTGTTTATCTAAGGTAAGTCAATAAAGGGGTTTGTTGTGCGAAATAAAAGTAAAGTGCGGAAATAAATTCAATAATAAAACAACAGGCTCAGATGCAATTCGCATAGCTACATAGTATTGCAAATGTGTATAAATATAACGCCTTATAGGGTAATGTTTTCTACTCATGAAAAGAACTAATTTAACAGGAAATGTCGCTTTTGCATATTCAGAACCGAGTTTATCCCCTAATCGATCCCTCTTATTGTCACTTATAAAAAAGTGCGCATTGCGTTAGAGTTGATTAAACCTATTTTTAAGAAATATAGTTTCTTAACTTAGTCGAAAAGTATTTTAACCTGGAATTTCTAACAAAAAGAGGTTCTTGCGAACCGGACTTTAAATCCATAAACGCGTCCGAAAATAGTTTTAAAATCGGTTTTCTTAAACATTAAAAATTCCTAATTAACTAAACCAAGCGCTTTCGCTTCTTTTGAACAGTTAAAACTAACCTAATTTATCTAAAGGTTGGATGACTTTCGATCTTACCCAACAGATTTTAAGTGCAGAAAATAAGTGTTAAAAGTCAAAATAACCCCTAAGTAATTCTATCGACAGCCGTATGGAATACTATTATAACTATAATCCTTGCATCCTAGACTTTAAGGTTTAGCCGGACATGGTAAAGTAAATAGACATGGTAAATAAACGCGCGTAAATAATGTGCGAGGAAATAAATAAAGTGAGATAAAGGGTGTGATAAATAAATAGTGCGAGAAATAAAAGCAGATAAATAAAAAGGGCGATAAATAAACAGAAACCTGCTCCAAACGGGAGGCTTTAAATCTTGGTACAACTGGAAGTAAATGACAAAAATAAAATGGCAGCAGGATTAACTTCTACCCAAGTGCTCCAAACCCGATTACAGACTCGATTAGACAGTGTGATAACCCTTTGATGTGAGAAGTTTATCACTTTACAATAGGTGAAATTTATGGCTTGAGTTCTGTAACTAAGCTTGGATGATTAGAAATGAGACAAAACTCCTTTATTTATAGTGTTAGGAAAGTACACGTAAGGACAAGAATTCCCTTCAACTCCTTTTGGGATGGAAACAAGATTGCAAAGGTGGCGCCCGCCACCTCCCTATGGAGCCCGCCACATGAACTAGGGTGGAAACGAGTGGGAGACGTGGTAGTTGTCAGCAGTTGGTCTTCTATCCAATGTGTGGCATCCCCTATGGTGCCCACCATGGTGGAAGCCATGTGTACAATTCCAGAGAATGTTGGTCTTTTAGCTTGTTTTTCTTCATTTATTCTCGAGTAGCTTTGAAAATACAAAAACCTGAAAAAGAAACAAAACAGAGGCATAATACAAGAAAACGGAAATAAAAATCCTAAATAACACGTGCAAATTGAGTCAAATAATCAGTATATTTTAGGTCTATTAAATTCTCCCACACTAAAACCTTAGCTTGTCCTTAAGCAAAACATCATGACAGAAAAGGGTGATATCCATAAATGATCTGGGCAAAAAGGGCTTATGAGTTCAAGCTGGGATGAAGCGATATTTGAAAACTAAGTGAACCACGAGTATCAGACTGACACTTCTCCATAAATACGGAAATAGGCTTCGCTCTTACAAAAATCAATTTGTACTAACCTACCGTACCTAGGCCTACTTTTAAATCTCCTTTTAGGTCCTTTTCATTCAAGCGCAATCACATTAAGCCCGTTATCCATATGTGCTCATGGTGAAGTGACCGGTTAGTGATTCTGATCTTAAACATGGGGCTCTGGTACAAAAATTGGTGTAACCCCTTTTATTGACCCTATTGTAGTTGTGGGGGATCGGATCATAACCCGCCCTACCGAGTTCAGCACCAGACAACTCAGAACCAACTATCAATGGGAAGATTTTTATTTTGTTTTGCTTATATATATATATATATATATATATATATATATATATATATATATATATATATATATATATATATATATATATATATATATATATATATATATATATATATATATATATATATATATATATATATATATATATATATATATATATATATATATATATATATATATATATATATATATATATATATATATATATATATATATATATATATATATATATATATATATATATATATATATATATATATATATATATATATATATATATATATATATATATTTCAAAATTTTTACAACTTTTTGGGTTAAATGACCTTGTGAGGGTTACCTATACCCAAGATGCAATTATTATTTTTGAACATGCAGATCATTCACTTATATTCATCGGTCCTTCACTTAGATCATGCTTTGGCCGGAGCTGACTGCTTAAGATAAACTACTAAGGACTTACTATGAACATTTTTATTAAGGCCATGGTACGTAGGGTATCAGGGTTGATTTCTACATTCGCGAAGCCTAAGGTGTTATAATGGTATCGATGTTTCAAAAAGATTTTTCCAAATCATCCACATCCTAACTCGAACTTGCCTCAAAGCCTAAAAATTTGCAGGATAATACACTCTTTGTCAAAAAACATTTTTTTGGTGGGGCAAAGTAATGAGGGAATAAGGGTATACTGCAGAATGACTCGTTAAACACATGTGTGTTCTAAAAAATGAAAAGAAAATAAGAAGGGAAATAAACTAGAAAGCGATAAAAGAAATGAAAAATGCAAGAAAAAGCGAGAAAATAAATAAAGTCTCCTCCCACACTTAAATTGAACATTGTCCCCAATGTTTCAAAATAAGAAAGGGACGAGGTGCCTGAAGAGCCTAAGACATGTTGCTGGTGTTGTCGCTAGTATACGGTGAGTACCTAGGGCGGCGAGATCTGCTGCGACGATGATCGATCTGAGAAGCATCGAACACATCGAATCTTGTGGTCATAGTAGCTTGAGATTGTATTATGCTTTGCATGGATTGGCTCACCTGCTGCTGAGACTCTTGCATGAATCTCATATTTTTAGTTAATTGCTGCTGGATCATGGTGAGCAAGTTATCGCGTCTCTCCTCTCTTGCTAATTGGTCTCGCCACATCTGCTCAGATATATAAAAACTGGGAGCGGTATCTGCAGAGTGGTAAGAGGAAGACGGTGCAGCGTGTTCCTGTGGTACATGGTGAGGCGACATAGGATGATCAGGAGACTGCTCTCGGCGGTCATACTCGTCATTGGTATCATCTCCTTCACCAATAGGAATATTCGGAGGCAATGGACCTGTAATGGGTGGAGCATCTAAATCGTAGGTCCAGTTCCTCGCGATAGTCACATCAATGCGTCTAGTGCAGGGCAAAACGATAGATGGGATAGCCTTCCCATGGATCATAAGATTGAAGCCCCCTTCCTTCCTGACCTTGCACAATTTCATATCTTTTAAGAATTTCAAATTAATTGTGCGAGGAGGAAGAGGTGCTAAAGTTGCTATCTCAGCATCTAGGTTCAGAGCCTTTGATATAGACGTAATAAGTCCTCCGAAGGCAATGGTCCCCATGCCTTTGATTGAGGCATTCATATGGGCAATCATGAATGGAACCACATTAAATCTCCTATTTGTGAGACACCCCTGCAAAAATAGTAACTCTTTTGCGTTCACTTTATTTGGATTCTGCCGGCCAAAGATAGTACAGGCTAACATGTACCGAAATACGCGGATGGCCGGGTTATGGATCCGGGAGGCAAGTATTCCTTCGAAAGATATAATCGTAAAATTTGACAACCTGTGCCAGAAGGAAAATGCCTCCACAGACCAATCAGAATCTAGAGGTGCTTCACAAATAACACCTTCACCAAAAGGCAGTCCTAGCCTCTCTGCGAGTTCGTCGGTACTGAATGCGTATTCCACATTAAACATTCGGAACTGTACTGTGCCGACGGCACTAGCAGTGTCGGGCCTGACAACATAAATCAGGGAACTTAAGAATTCCCTGGTCAGTCTTTCAAAAGTAGGATCACGTCTAGCAAATATTTTGTGCAGTCCTAAAGTGTCTAACAAGTGATAAACGCTATGGTAAATACCCAAAGAATACAGACAGTTGTCATCCATGTACCGTGTCGAAGCGATGTCCCGACTTTGCAGTTTGTCGAGAATTTTCCGTTGTCATTCTCTGGGCTTCCCTTGATGCAAAATGTACCCTTCGTATTCCATGGATGTGCTCTTGAGATGGAAGATGAGTGAAATGGTTTTTTTTTAGTTTTGTAGAAATGTGTTTTTGATGGATTTTGGTGAGGGAAGGTGAAAATGGAACTTGGAATGGTTAATTGGTTGGTGAGTGGATGATAAAATTAGGAACTTTTGGTGCTTTGGGGGAGATTTTCGTGTAGCCAAAAATGGAGTTTTGGATGTGAAAATGGTGGTTTTGCAACTTCTGCCCCGCATATAATCCAGACCCCGTGGCGGGCGCCATCCTTGCTGAAGGTGGTTGGGCCGGATTTTTGTGCTTTGTTTGGGCCTTGGTGCTTCTTCTTGATTTTTGGGGTGTGCTGGCAGTAAAAGTCACCTGTCCTGGCACACTTATATTTTTCCTTCCATATATATTTTTTTCTTTTATCTTATTTTGACATATAAAAAAACAGGAAACACAATTAGAAAATAAAATTAATTACATGAAATAGGGAAATAGCAATCGTCACAAACATGTATATATATAAACGGTAAAATTAATGTCATAAAATAAAAACGTAAGCAAATGAAATAAGTCTGTAAATGAAGGTGAAAATAAAGCAAACGATAAAAAGTAATGAAATAGTGTCATCACGGAGCTGGTTGGTCGTCTGTCTGGTCAGGATGGCGGAGTGCGTGGAGCTCTCTGTGCAAGTCCGAGATCTCCTGATACAGAGTGTCTGCTTCCTTTGCATGAGTCATGTCTGATATCTGAACCTGTAAGGTGAAATTGGCCACTGTCTTCTAGAGTCGAACTATATCTATGTGCAGCTCTGCTATCTGGGTGTGCAAGTTGGTCCTTTGCAGTGTATGATTATTAGAGAACACGGTTGTCCTTGGAGATGGCGTTGAAGGATGGTATTTCGCTGAGGTCGGTATGCGTGGCTCATCGATCGTCTCTCCATAGCCTTCTGTAATACCCCAAATTTTACCCTTATATTTAGTCAATCATTTCACACAGCATCCCATCTGTGCATCTGCTAACCACTATCAAGTCATGGAGGTATTTGTTTGCAGGATTGGTTCTAGGGGTATTTTGTTCATTTTACGTGGATTCCGCTAATTCTTTGAAGACAGGCTTTTACTGAGCTTTGAGACACTTGAGACACTATTTCTGAGGCATTTATTTATCACCTGGTTTGATTATATCAAGGCGCCAATTCCATGTGTTCGGTATCGAAATTTGTCGGGCACAACTGGATTTAAGACCTATTTTATTGCTCGTGGCTTATTTCCGGCACACTTCCGTTTCTGTTAATAAGGCGCAGTTTTAATGGGGTATTATTGGATTGTTGCTCTTAGCATTTGATCAGTGGAATTCAATTACGGGCAATGTTATCATTGATACTGAATCTGTTGTGATTACGGCGCACATCCGTGTTTGGTTATAAAGTTGCTGGTTAGAATTTAAGTTGGAACGCAAGTGAATGTAGTCAGGTGATGAGATTGGGAATACAAATGAGACAAGTGCATGAACAAGAATATCATTCGCGAATAGTTATGATTTATGACTAGAATAATGAATTTAAATATTTGTGGATTTATTCACAAATGTTTGTAATTTATAACTAGAAATAAATAGAAATAGATTCGAAGTTGAATGGTCATGGAAAAACTTTTGGGAATTTTTATTTCATAAGAATGTCATGGTACAAAAGGAGTTGAATCATTTTACAATCTGAATTGCTGTAAAATTAAATTACAAATGTTACTTCTATCCTAAAAATCCTAAGTCCTAAACCTCCATTGGTGTCTTCGTGATGTTCATCCATTGGACATTACTCCGCAAATCTCCGATTAACCTGCACAAAGAGAAACAAAACAAAACAGAAGCAGGAAAGGGTTAGAAGTTTGTTTTCGACACTCTCAGAACAGCGTCATCATCGAGTGCCGGGAGTGGCACAACCGAAGCTGCGTCCTACCCCCGTTACCGACCCGCGCCGTTGGCGTCAGATCAAATGGTCATCTGTTCTTATCATGCGGGATAGCTGAGAGATAAAAGAGATAAAAGAAGCGGGACTGATTCGTTTTTCCGTATGTGGATTCGTTCATCAAGTTTGGTTTCCAAAATGATACAAGGGTAAAGCAGCACCATCAACTTGGTCATAAACCCGGATGACGACGGGTGTGAGCCACTCTGTGCTCAAAACTTGTCAACACCTGAAATGCAAGCATCAAAACAGTATCAGAGTTTTCAAAGGAACCCACCACTGACTAAGAACACCTGCATCAGCCCTAAACCAAACAAGAAATTCGTAACAGGGAAACTAGTTCAACAAGGGAAAAACAAGTCAAACAAATCTGTCACGGGCAGGAATAACCACAAAACTGCATCAACTCTGAACCACATAAGTGAGTCCGTGAAAGTCAAATCCCAAGTATGAACAGAAAGCTGCTACTAATCCTTATCAGAAAAAATAGGGTAGAAACCAAACTGCATCAAACAATGTATCAAAAAGTTCAGGAGCATCAGTTAAAGGAGAGTTTCAATTTGATATCATAGCCAAAATACCTCAGAAGGTAGCCCGTTCGCAATTCAAACCAGTTCGAATTGCAAGTCACAAAAAACGTGAATAACCACACCGAATCACATCAGATAACAGCACAAATCATAGCACAAATCATACCAATCAAGCGAGGCGCATGAAAAGGACAAGGGCTCAGTCAGAGCATCATTGCCCTAAGATCACAGCCCGGTGCCAAGGATACTGAACAATATCCAATTCAGTTCCGCATCAGAAATTGGAAGAATCAAGAAATAGAGTTCAAACTTCGCAGTTGGATACAAGCAGCGGACCTGACGTTAAAGTAGATGATCAAACCGTAGTTGGACCTATATCAGAAAAAAGACAAATCAGATTATCAAAGGCAACAGCAGTATCATAGGATCCCTCATCAGGCTCAGAACATTGTCATCACCGCCGTATACCCTCTTCTCGGCAGCGTTTGACTCGACCAAAGCCGTAGTGCCAGCTCTCTCTGAAAGAAGAAGAGGAAAAGAATCCATATCTGCAACAAAACCAGAAACCATATCAGAAAAATAACAGAAAGAGATTTTGATATTGATATCAATTCCAAATCAGGGAAAATTAAATCGGTATCAGGTGAATCAAAACGAGTCAAAGCACCAAGTTCATAAATCACATCAGAAAATCCGCAGAGGCAAATCCATATCCGAAAATAGGGAATCCTGAAAAGGGAAAGTCCAAATCAGATGAGATCAAACATATCAGAAAAAACGAAATCCAATCTCACCAAACCCCAATCAAATCTTAAAAAAGGAAATAAGATTCAATCAGATCGAAAAATCGATAGTAACGCAAATCCACTGGTATCAAAGGCCGAAAAAAGAGAAATCAGAGAGATATAAAAAGGGACAATCTCACCATGGTGAAACCCTAACGGACAGATCGCAAGCAAAACCCTAGGCGGCGCGAACTCAGACGACCGCGAACTCAGACGAAAGCATCATCGTCATCATCGTTCAGAGAATCACCCAATATAAACCGTGAGTCATCGAAATAGACTGATACACACCGAACGGAGAAGACCGCTGTCGCCGTTCATTACGAACGCCGGGCAACCAACGCTCCCAGCCTCAGAGATTTCATCATCGGCCGTTTCCACCGACAATCCGTCTCAAAACGTAAACCATCGCATGAATACTTGTTTCTGCTGATTTTCTTTGTTTGGTTTTTTTTTCAGCATGTTATGAGAAGAGAAAAGTGAATGAGAAGAACGAAACATGCAAAACGGAGAGGCGAATCGGAAGCGATAACAGAGAAAAGTAACAACGGCGCTGCGAAAGGGGATAATAGGGAGTGAAACCCTAATTGCAATTTTGTTAATCACCAACCGGGTTGGGTCCGGGAGTGATGACCGGCCCAACCCCTCTTTTTTTTTGTTTTTTTGAAAATTTGTTTTTAAAACCTTTTTCTTTTTGTTTTTTAAAAGAACCATTTTATTTTTATAATTAAAAAACTGTTTTAAAAAACCTTTTTGTGTAAATATTAAAAATAAATAAAAACTTTAAAAACCTTTTTTATAAGAAAATTAAAGACCTCTTTTCATATAATAAATAAAAACTTTTTTTAAATAAATAACTTAAAAATCTTTTTTTAAAAAATATCTAAGTTAAAACCTTTTTAAGATTAAACTTAAAATATTTTTCTAACTAACCTTACTCTCTCTTTTTTTTATAGATTCATTTAACATCTCCTTCAAAACAACAAAAATCTTCAATATTGCATTTTTCCTCCTGACCTGTCCCATTACTGTCTAACTTTGTTTACTAACGGGTGTTCATCTTTTGCAGCTCCTGTTCGCTACTATTGCGTGGTTGTTTTATTTAAGTTTCATCATTATTGTAACTGCTTCTCGGTTGTAACCTCGCGAATCCTAATAATCGCGTTTTAATTTCTGCCTTTAAATTTCTGCATGTATGGTTTTAATTTCTGTCATTATTCTCTGTTTGCATAATTCAATTATCTCACACAATACTCCTGTCACACTACACACATCCGAAGGTTAGGTCTAGCTTTTGGTCGCCGCGCCAATAGTCCTCAACTTCAAACCCTTTCTCCTTACAAACCCTAATTTTCCACAAATGTCTCGCCGTGGACAAAATTACAAAACTACCCCTAGCTTTAGGTCAAAGAGCCGCCGCGCTCATTTTAGGGTTTCCCGCCGTGGAATCCCTAATTTAACCCTAATTACAACTTAACAAATCAACGTAGAAATTTGGAGTTTCTACACTCCACGTAAGCGTGTCCTTAAGATGCGTTTATTCCCCTTGAGACCTTGACCGCAGTCAAGAAGTCTCTAACCTCCCTTTTGAGGGGAACTACGATTACTCTGATTCCACTCCCGTAAGGATACGTAGGCACAAGATGCGATGTCTTGCCGAGTAAACTTAGAATTAACCCCTTAGGTCTCTTTCTCATCACTTTTAATCCCTTTGTACATATACCTTAAGCAAATAAATAAAGCAAATAGTAAACATCTGAACAAAAGGTTCCTGTAGAGTACTACAGAAGTTTAGGGTGCTAATACCTTCCCTAAATTTAACCAACCCCCGAACCCTAGATCTTTCCCCGCATTGTGTTTACGATGCAAAATAGGTTTTCCCTCTTTTGACCTTTTCCTTCGGATAAATCAAAGAGCGGTTGTGAATTGAATTGCGATTCAAACTCATTAATAGTTTGTGATCCTATTTCCACCGCAACACCTTCTAATGCATAACTCCAATTTAAAGGATCGTGTACACTGGTCACAACTGGGTCAGGTAGTGTAAAATAGTGGACAGTCTGGTAATCAATCAGAAGTCTAAAATAATCAGGCTGAAAAGATGCTCTCCTCATCAGTCCTATGTCCAAATAGAAATCAATGTCCAACAAGGTGTATCCATAATACAGAGTCAGATGCAGCAACTGGCTGGTGAGTCCTAATACAATGGCTATATGTGTGACGGTGCCTCCCACATGAATAACCCCTTTAGAGGATCTAGCTGTACCCTCGAGATTATGCAGCAAGAAGTTCCCACATGCAACTGGGCGTAACCGGTTTGCGCAGAATAGAAAGAATATCTCTTCCTCACTAACATGCATGTCGAAGTCCTCCTTTACAAGAAAGGTGTGAGCCAGGGTCATCTGAAAGTACCTCATAGTTGGGTTGTGGATGACCGAAGATAGCTGAGTGGATGGGTTCAGGCTTCCTCCGCCTGTAATATCTCTCCAGAACTGGTCAATGTCTCTACACATAAAATAGCCCATCGGCAGGTCAGATGTAGCATAAGGTGTGGCCTAAAATCCAAGTAGGTCGCTGAATCCCTTATTGGTGAAGACATACTCTTTTCCGAAAAGTCTGAATGAGGCCAGCCCGTCCTGATCGGCATATGGCTCGTGGCAGAACAAACTGAGAAACTACAATGTAAGGTGCCTGTAGGTCTGGTGCAACTGGTCAACATATCCGTCCCAATGAAGCTGATGACATAGAAACCATACGCTGGGTTCGATCCCTAAAGCTTCCATGTAGGCCTGATCCGGATACCGGTTCGGTGCCATAGGACGCTGCTGAAGAACATAATACCTCTGCCTTTGGTTGTCGTCCCTAAAGGTGACGTGCATGTCGTCAAGAGGCTGCATCTTGCAAATAAAACTTAGAGAACAAGACTTGAAAGCACAAGCATCATAAACTGTTAGTTGACACATAATCATAAGATAAAATAAAATAAAATAGAAAGTAAAGAAAAACAAAGAAAACCGTGGGTTGCCTCCCAGACAACGCTTGTTTAACGTCGTTAGCTTGATTAGTAGAACCTATACGGTTAAAGTAGGAAATGGTGGATCAATTAAGGTGTGGCTGGAGTAATCATCAGGAATGTCCCCTCCTTTGTAGAATTTTAATCTCTTCCCGTTTACAATGAATGGGATACATGACTGGTTCTGGATCTCGACTGCTCTTGATTGTAGAACTTTAGTAAATGTAAAGGCACCTGTCCACCTTGAATGAAGCTTGCCAGGAAAGAGTCGTAATCTAGAGTTGAACAGGAGAACAAGGTCTCCTATATGGAAATCTTTCTTTACGATCTTCTTGTCGTGCCAGGCCTTAGTTCTTTCTTTATATATAATGGCGTTCTCATAGGCGGATTGGCGAAGTTCTTCTAGTTTATGTATATCAAGGACGCGGTTTTGTCCAACAGTCAAATAGTCAAAGTTAAGGGTTTTTATGGCCCAATAGGCCCTGTGATCTAATTCAAAGGGTAGATGACAGGATTTTTCATATACTAGTTGGTAAGGAGTTGTTCCTATAGGGGTTTTGAAGGCGGTTCTATAGGCCCATAACGCATCTTGCAGCTTTTGAGACCAACCTTTTCTTGATATAGAAACCGTTTTTTCTAAGATTTGTTTAATGTCTCTATTGGATACTTCTACTTGGTCACTAGTTTGTGGGTGATAAGGTGTTGCTATCCTATGCTTAACTCCATATTTTCTTAAAAGTTTTTCGAAGATTCTTGATATGAAATGCGATCCACCATCGCTGATAACAAGATGGGGGTTCCGAATCTAGGGAATATGTAATTCTTAAACATCTTTATGACTACACGTGTGTCGTTAGTGGGAGAGGCTATCGCTTCAATCCATTTAAACACATAATCAACTGCAACTAAGATATATTTATTTCCTAAGGAAGACGGATACGGTCCCATAAATTCTATTCCCCAAACATCAAAGAGTTCCACCTCTTGAATATTTCTCAAGGGCATTTCGTCACGTCTTGAGATGTTTCTAGTGTGCTGACACCGGTCACATTTAACTATATAGATGTGTATATCATGCCACATTATCGGCCAAAACAGGCCTGCTCTAAGGAGCTTAGCGTGAGTTTTGGATGTGCTAGAGTGTCCTCCATAAGGTGCAGAGTGGCAGTGTTCTATTATCCTTCTTACTTCTTCTTCTGGGACGCAATGGCGAAAAATACCGTCCGTGCCTCTTTTAAAAAGGAGCGGTTCGTTTCAATAGAAGTGCCTTACATCGTTAAAGAACTTATTTCTCTACTGGTAGTTAAAATCGGGGGGTGTGATATCAGCGGCTAGGTAATTTACAAAATCCACATGCCAAGGTATGTTGCTTACTGCCAGGGATCTCTCAGGGTTCTTAGAAGGGTCTAGGTTGTTTTCTTCTATGGCTTCTATCCTAGCGATTAACCTGTCATAGGTAAAATCATCGTTAATAGGGAGTGGGTGTGGTTTTAGATACTCAAGCCTAGAAAAGTGGTCGGCAACTACATTTTCTGTGCCTTTCTTATCTCTAATATCCAGATCAAACTCTTGTAATAGGAGGACCCACCGAAGTAAACTAGGTTTGGCATCCTTCTTGCTTAATAAGTAACAGATGACAACATGATCTGTATAAACTATAATTTTGGCTCCTACAAGATAGGATCAAAATTTGTCCATTGCAAAAACTACGTCAAGAAGTTCTTTCTCAGTGGTAACGTAGTTAAGCTGAGCAGCATCTAGGGTTTTACTAGCATAGTATATTACATGTAATCTCTTATCTTTTCCCTAGAACAGCTCCTACAGCGTAGTTGCTAGTGTCACACATGATTTCGAAAGGTTCATCCTAGTCTGGAGGTTGGATAATGGGTGCCGAGATCAACACTTGTTTTAGAGATTTGAATGCTTCAAGGCATTTTTCATCAAAGTTAAACTCGACGTCCTTCATTAGGAGGCCGGTTAAAGGTTTAGTTATTTTAGAGAAGTCTTTAATAAAACGCCTATAGAAACCAGCGTTTCCAAGAAAACTTCGGACTTCTCTGACAGTGTTAGGGGGTTTAAGGTTTTCAATCACTTCTATTTTGGCTCTATCTACTTTGATACCTCTTTCGGAGACTATATGTCCTAAAAATATACCTTCGGTGACCATAAAGTGACATTTCTCCTAGTTCAACACCAGGTTGACATCAACACACCTTTTCAGGATTTTCTCAAGGTTAGCGAGATAATTGTTAATATCAAATCCGCATACCGAGAAATCATCCATGAATACTTCTATAATTCCATCAAGATAATCGGCGAAGATTGCCATCATGCAACGCTGGAAGGTTGCTGGTGCATTACAGAGACTGAAAGGCATTCGTCTGTAGGCAAAAGTTCCATAAGGGCATGTAAAGGTAGTTTTCTCTTGATCCTCTGGGTGTATAGGGATTTGGAAAAATCCTGAATATCCATCCAGATAGAAAAAATAGAAGTGTCTGGCCAAACGTTCCAGCATTTGTTCTATAAATGGTAAGGGAAAATGGTCTTTTCTAGTGACTTTGTTTAACTTTGTATAATGTACACATACGCCGTCCTCCTTCTATCCGATTTGCTACATGTTCTCCTTTCTCGTTCTGCACGACCGTGATGCCTCCCTTTTTAGGTACTACATACACAGGGCTCACCCACTTACTATCTGAGATTTGATAAATTATACCTGCTTCTAGTAACTTGAGAACTTCCTTTTTTACAACATCACTCATTATAGAGTTTATCCATCTCTGATGTTCTCTAGAAGGTTTTGAGTCTTCCTCAAGTGAGATCCGGTGCATGCACACTGATGGACTTATATCTTTCAAATCAAAGATGTTATATCCTAAGGCAGATGGATATTTGCGTAAGACAAATAAGAGTTGGTCTGTTTCTCCTTGGTTCAAGGAAGCACTGACTATAATTGGACAGTTCATTTCTTCATCCAAGAACTCGTATCTTAGATTCTTGGATAGTTCCTTAAGTTCTAGAGCTGGTTTTTTAGGGCATGGTATTAGATCGGGGGTAAGGGATAAACATTCGTACAAGTTATCATCAATGTAGGGTTCCATAAATCCATCATCTTCCTTAATTAGGGTTGAAGGCAATTTGATGGTTTCTTCTAATTCTAGATCCCTAATGCATTCATCAATGATGTCTATGGCATAACATGCATCTCCTAATACTGGTGCCATAAGAAACTTCGATAGAATGAATTCTATTTTTTTGTCACTTACCTCAAAGGTCAACTTCCCTCTCTTAACATCTATTATGGTTCCAGCGGTTGATAAGAATGGCCTGCCTAGGAGGATTGGAATGTCATCATCTTCTTTAATGTCCATGACAACAAAATCGATCGGGATGAATAATTGACCGATCCTAACGGGGACGTCTTCCAGTATGCCGACCGGATACTTGACGGATCTATCGGCTAACTGAAGAGTCATCTTCGTAGGTTGTAATTCTCCTAGTTTTAACCTTTCAAAAACTGCCAGAGGCATGAGGCTTACACTAACTCTTAAGTCTAGAAAAGCTTTGTTAATGACATGACTCCCCAAAATACAAGGTATGGAGAAATTTCCAGGATCTTTCTCCTTTTTGGAAAGTTTATTTTCGGAAATGGAATTGCATTCCAAAGGTTTTAGATCGTCAAGTCTACGTTTATTGGTAAGGATGTCTTTGAGAAATTTTGCATATGATGGTATCTGGGTGATGGTTTCTGTGAAAAGGATCTCCATATGAAGTTTCTCTATGACTTTAATGAATTTCTGATATTGGTTATTGATCTTGGTTTGTTTTAGTCTTTGCGGATAGAGTATGGGAGTTTTATATGGTGGAGGTGGTTCGTGGGTTTTGTCCTTATCTTGGTTTTTCTGTTTCTCAGATCCTACTGATTCCTCTACTTTACTCGTGGGTACCATGCTTTCGTTAGGAGTCTTGGGTTCACTCAGTGTCGGGTTAACTGGTTCATCGTAAGTGGTCCCACTCTGTAGGGTGATTGCATTGGCTTGCCCTTGGGGGTTTTGTTGAGGTTGTCCAGGGAATTGTCCTCTGGGTGTGGTCTCAGGAGCTTGTTTTAAAGCTATTTGAGAGATCTGGGTTTCAAACATTTTATTGTAGGTGACTATTTGGTGTACTTTAGTTCCTAACTAGGTAATCAATTCATTTACATGAATGTTCTGGTTTAGGAATTCTTTATTTTGCTGGGTCTGAGCCGTAATGAAGTTTTCCATGATTTTCTCAAGGTTTGGCTTAGGTTGTACAACTTGCATAGGCGGGTTTTGTCTTTGAGCTTGAAAACCGGATGGTCTCGAAGGTGCAGGGTTTTAGATAGGGTTATTATTTTTGTAAGAAAAGTTTGGGTGATTCTTCCATCCAGGGTTATAAGTGTTTGAAAATGGGTTTCCTTGGGTATAGTTAACCTCTCCTGAATGAGTTTCATTCAACAGATTGCACTCTGCTGATTGATGGCCTTTGGCTCCACATAATTCACATTCCGTTGAGACTGCTGCTGCAGTAACTGGGTTTGCGTACATATGTTCGACCTTAAGGGCCAAAACATCCGTTTTGGCTTGCATCATGTCTATAGAACTTATCTCATGTATTCCTCCTTGGGCTTTCTTCTTCTCCACTGTTGCTCGCTCTATCCCCCATTGACAATGATTTTAAGCGATATCTTCGATGAGAGCGCTAGCTTCAGGGTAAGGTTTATTCATCAGAGCGCCACCTGCGGCGGCGTCGATGGTCATTTTAGTGTTATAGTGAAGTCCATTATATAAGGTATGAATGATTAGCCATGATTCTAGGCCATGGTGTGGACATATTCTCAACAGGTCTTTATATCTTTCCCAAGCCTCGAAGAGTGATTCACCTTGGTTTTGGGTAAATCTGGTTATTTGGTTTCTAAGAACAACAGTTTTGCTCGGCGGAAAATATCTAGCGAGGAAAACTCTCCTAAGGTCTTCCCAAGTTGTTATAGAATTGGCTGGAAGAGAATCTAACTAGGTAAGGGCTTTGTCTCTGAGGGAAAAGGGAAATAATCTTAACTGAATTGCCTCAGGTGTAGCACCATTGGTTTTAAAAGTGTTAGCTAACTGAATAAAGGTTTTTAAATGTTGGTTCAGGTTCTTGATAGCGAGTCCGGCGAACTGGTTCTATTGCACTAATTGTAATAGGGAAGGTTTTAGCTCGAAATTGTGAGCAGGAATATTGGGGTTCACAATACTAGAACTAGGTTCGTCATTAGATGATTGGGCGAAATCCTTAAGGGGTCTTTGGTTACGGTATTCGTCCATAGCATTCTTAATTCTATGAAATAACATACATGCGTGAGTGTAACGTTCAGGTTCCTCTAAAGGATCTATGAGAGTACCGGTGCTGCGAGTTCTTCGTATTGACCGGTGGGTAAAACCTTAGTCTAGATGGTGTAACAATAGTGTACAAAATTTTGACGTAATTGGTCCCCGACAATGGCGCCAAAAACTTAATGCTTGTTTCACAAGTGCATGAATAGCGTCAGAGTAATATAAAAGATTATCGATCCCACAAAGACCAAAAGTCAATCTATCGTTCGCTAGTGTTACAGTGTTTATCTAAGGCAAGTCAATAAAGGGGTTTGTTGCGTGAAATAAAAGTAAAGCGCAGAAATAAATTCAATAATAAAACAACAGGCTGATATGCAATTCACATAGCTACGTAGTATTCCTAATGTGTATAAATAGAATGCCTTATAGGGTAATGTTTTCTACTCATGAAAATAACTAATTTAACGGGAACTGTCGCTTTTGCGTATTTAGAATCGAGTTTATCCCCTAATCGATCCCTCTTATTGTCACTTATAAAAAGGTGCGCATTGCGTTAAAGTTGATTAAACCTATTTTTAAGAAATATAGTTTCTTAACTTAGTCGAAAAGTATTTTAACTTGGAATTTCTAACAAAAAGAGGTTCTTGTGAACCAGACTTTAAATCCATAAACGCGTCCGAAAACAGTTTTAAAATCGGTTTTCCTAAACGTTAAAAATTCCTAATTAACTGAACCAAGTGCTTTCGCTTCTTTTGAACAGTTAAAACTAACCTAATTATCTAAAGGTTGGACGACTTTCGATCTTACCCAACAGATTTTAAGTGCAGAAAATAAGTGTTAAAAGTCAAAATAACCCCTAAGTAATTCTATCAACAGCCGTATGGAATACTATTATAACTATAATCCTTGCATCCTAGCCTTTAAGATTTAGCCGAACATGGTAAAGTAAATAGACATGGTAAATAAATGCGAGTAAATAAAGTGCGAGGAAATAAATAAAGTGCGATAAATAAACAGTGCGAGAAATAAAATCGGATAAATAAAAAGGGCGATAAATAAACAAAAGCCTGCTCCAAACAGGAGGCTTTAAATCTTGGTACAACTGGAAGTAAATGATAGAAATAAAATGGCGGCAGGATTAACTTCTACCGAAGTGCTCCAAACTCGATTACAGACTCGATTAGACAGTGTGATAACCCCTCGATGTGAGAAGTTTATCACTTTACAATAGGTGAAATTTATGGCTTGAGTTCTGTAACTAAGCTTGGATGATTAGAAATGAGATAGAACTCCTCTATTTATAGTGGTAGGAAAGTACAAGTAAGGACAAGAATTCCCTCTAACTCCTTTCGGGAGGGAAACGAGATTGCAAAGGTGGCTCCCGCCACATGAACTAGGGTGGAAAGGAGTGGGAGACATGGCAGTTGTCAGTAGTTAGTCTTCTATCCAATGTGTGGCATCCCCTATGGCGCCCGCCATGGTGGAAGCCATGTGTACAATTCCAGAGAATGTTGGTCTTTTAGCTCGTTTTTCTTCATTTCTTCTTGAGTAGCTTTGAAAATACAAAAACCTGAAAAATAAACAAAACAGAGGCATAATGCAAGAAAACGGAAATAAAAATCCTAAATAACACGTGAAAATCGAGTCAAATAATCAGTATATTTTAGGTCTATCATATAGAAAGTGGTAATAAAGGTGATGTAATGGCAAAGACGCCATAAGTATGTCATCAATTGGAACGTTTTAGGACCTGAGGAGCAAGCACATGTCATACCCTAATTTTTAACCCTAAGATCCCCCTTATCATTTTCACAAACTAGAACACATTTGGTTATTCCCTCTCATCCTTCGGGGTTTTGTTTTTAAGATCACCAAGCATCCTGTTTGTGTGTATTTTATCTTTATGTTTATATGCTTATTGTTTAACTAACCATAATCAAAATTCAAAAATATGTCTTATTTCTTTAAGCTCATTGTGCAAGGTAGGACATTTCATCAAGAACATCATGCTTGGTTCTTTAGCTAGGGTTTTGATCCCTCAAGTCAAAGTGTGAACATCCATTGACCCTTAAGGACTTATTTCTCAAGATATGGCTTGTAATATCAAGTTCTATTGTTCTTAAGCATCATTCAATATCATTTTGAGCAAGGATACCTCAAGGTTGTGTAGCTTGTTTCTCAAGAATGTCAAAGGTTCATGTGTTTATTTCCATGCCTTCTTCAATAATTTATCTCAAGCCTTAGCAATTTTAGTCAAAGGAAATTCAAGTACATCTTATTTTGGGTTCATATGATCATCCATGTGCCTTGAATTTCAAGAAAATCTCAAGGGTACAAGTTGGTTCAAGAAGGTTTGACCAAAAAGTCAATATTTTTAAGTCGAAGCTCCATGGACTACAACTCCTTATACTCTCCATATTTTTGAATGCTTCTTTTTGCATATGAATCTTCTTATCATTCTCCACAACTTCTCTTTACATGACAAGATCCAATTATGCTTGGAGGACCATCAAAAGTTTGAAGACATTATAGGTCATTTGTGGACATAGTGAAATTTGACATATTTTCAAGTGACTTTTTCTCAACTTTCAAGGATCACAACTTCTTTAATGTTTATCCTTTGAAGCTTATTCTTTTTGCACAATATCATTTACAATTTCCTCTATAAGTTTTCTTCAATGATCAAGATCAAATTATGCTTGGAAGACCTTAGAATTTGTTGGAACATTATAGGTCATTTTCTACCTCAAAGACTTAGAATTTTTCTAAGTATGATGACCATTTGTTCATGCCAACTTCAACACGTCATAACTATCTCCTCATATGTTCAAATGAATACTTTCTTTGCACATTTTAAACTAGGCCATGAGGACTACACATTGCTAGAAGAATGGTTGAAAAAAGCCTCTTGAATAGGATGTCCCATTGATGCAAACGTGGTACCTTGAAACTGAAGTTTTACACCCTGATTAGATTTTTGCTCCAACTAAACTTCAATTACAAGTTAAATTAACACGTGATATTCATTTAAACATGAATAACCAAGTTTCCTGAAGTTAATTGAGTGGTAAAGCACATGGTTTGGATGAGTTTTGAGTGGATTCAAGTCACACTTTTAGCATGATGAAGGTGCACACGATTACACTGAATTTCCACTCAATTCACCCTTCTCAACATTCCACCGTCTTCAGCTATAAATAGGGGTTCATTCTACCTTCATTCCCGAACTTTTCAGAGCAAAAAAACTCCTGTTTCACCTTCAAATTTTCTAGAAAAAAAGTGAGCAATCATATTTCAATTTCCAGCCACTCTCTCTCTCATTTCTTAATTCCATAAGCTTCACCGTGTTCGTCTGAAGGTTTTGTAACAAATTCAAAGCTCTAAGAGTTCCTGAATTGCCCCAACCAAATCCAGTTTCAGAGCTTCTCAGATCGTTTTTGGACAAGCTAGTTTGAAGCTTCATTTTCACTCAAACAAGTTACCACAATGTAGTCCATTGCTTGCTGAACATTTCGCATAACCTAGCTGGTGTTGATTCTTCTTGCACGTCATTCAATTTTTATTTTTGTGTTTTTATGTTCTTCTGATTTTCCTTTAAATTCTCTATACTCCTTTTTAATAAATGAAAATGGAGAGTGAGGTTAAGTTTGTCTTGATGAGACAGTCACCATTTATGGATTCTCTGATGCGAGCTCATCGGAGAAGATGACCGGAGAGGAGGGACGATGACATGAGGTATCTTCCACGCTGACGTTTTGAAATGTTTTGATTGGTTGGATTCAAATGTGTTCTGGTGTGTTTCTGACTTTATTTCCACCATGCATCCTCACCTAAGGTGCGTTGGATCTGCCACATAAATTAATGAGGCCAGATCTAACACGAGTGGTTTTTTTGGTTTTATTTTCTTTTTGATTTTTATTTTAAATTGCATTTTCATTTAAAAATTCATAGTAATTTCATTTTTTATCCAAAAAATACCAAAATAATTTCTAAACTTTTCTTTTAATTTTCTTCTTCTGATGACATATTTTTCATATTTTTATTTTGAAATTTGATATTTTTCATGATTTTTCTCTTTTTCCTTGCATTTTAAATTGTTTTAAAATATTTTTATGCATTTAAAAATTCTCACAAATTTTCCATAGCATCCTTGCATTATTTTCTAACTTTCTGGATTTTTCGTGATCATTTGTGATCTTGTTTGATGCATCTTTTTCATTTTCATGTTTATTTTCATTTTTAAATTCATTTTAAAAATCATTTTGATGCATATTAATTCATTTTATTGCATTTTGTGTTTGTTGAGCTTTGTTGACTTTTGTTTGACTTGAATCTTGTTTGAGTTGGTCAAGTTTTGTCAAGCTTAATGGATCTTGGGTGTTGATGGGGTTAAAACCCTAATCTACCAAAATGGATGATTGATCTTGATGATAGCTTGATCAATTCTTTGATTCAACTTGTTGTGTTTTCTTCATTGGTACCTCTTCTTCATCTCCCTTCTTATTTTTTCTTTTGGTTGATGAAAATCTTTAACATCATGGATTGTTGATGATCAAAGATGTTTGAACCTTCATTATTTCAAACATGTTGTTGAAGTGATCATTTTGATCACTCACTTCACTTTGGAGTAGTGATAGGTTGCCTTTGATCATCGATGGAAGTTCTTGATTAAGATTAGACCATTCATTCTTTTTCTTTTTGGTGTGGCAAGCTTTAGGAGAATGACTTACATGTCATTTCTCTAGCTTGTATTAACACATAAATTGTTGTTGACCGGTCTCCCATAGTATGACCTTCCTTATAGGTTGTGCTACGATTCCTTAACATAGCGCTAAATTTTACCCCGAATCAGAAACTAAGTCATTTTTGTAAGTGAGATTGACAACCTTCTATTCTCCATGGTATCACGTGAAATATATTGGATCTTTTGTTACCTAAGAGAGCTAGTAGCATACTTATTAATTTTATCCAAGTTAGAGTCCTTCTCTTGGTAATGTATAAGACCATGTTTTCATGCTTGTGGATGTATAATTGAGTGTTCTCCAAAAAATAACAAATTGGCCTTTCTTTTCTAATTACTAACTTTTTGTTTTATTTCTTTACTTTAAAGTCATTTATATTATGCTCTTTACTTATTGCAATTTACTTTATGCTTTTACTCTAGCATTTCATATCATATCATCATATTTCTTTTTCTTTGTCCGCTTGGACTTGTGTTTATGCTTATGCTCTTTTTATTTTGTCCATTTGGACTTTCCCTTAAAACATTAATAAATATCAAAACTCCTAAAAATTTTGGTTACTTTCATGGACTTGATGTTACTACACTATGCATTGATATGAAGTTTGGACATAAAATTAAGACCTTGACCTTATCTTGGAAGTACATCTTAAGACCTATTTGGATTCATCTGGTATTTTGGCTTAAGGATTTTCTTGAAGACTGATCCTGGTTATTATTGATTTCATCTGATGTTTGGATTGTTATTGCTTATTTGGTTTGCTTGAGTCTTAATCCAAAAGAGGGAATTCTTGATTGAAATATTTCATGAGATTACTATCTTCTCATGGTTAGATCTTTCTTTGTCCCTAGGTTTTAGTTTATGCCATAAGTTAGTCTATTAATCTCTTCCCCATTCTTAAATTTTCAAAATCTTCTCCCTTTTTCAAGAATCTTCTTCTTTCAAACTAGAACTTTTTTCTTAATAAACCTTGACTTTTGTCAAGTGAATTTTCAAAATCTTTTCTTTAATAAAGGCTAAGACATCTTAAGTGTGAGATATTGGATCAAACTCTAGAATTGCCGACTAGGATAGCTTTCCTGATTCGATATGAAACAAGCATGAAGTCGAAGATTGTTCACATGCTGATGTTGAAGTGTTTACATACTGTAGTCGAAGTCAGTTCTAGAATGTAGTGTTGAATTATCATGTCAAATTAGGCCTTGTGTTAAGGATCAAATTGTTTAATTAAGCTTGTTGTTTAAGTTACCTTGTAGTCTATAAATAGGCTAGATCACTCAGGTTGTTGAGGGAGGCAAATTGTGTTATTCACTTGTAATCATTTGTAATCATTTGTAACATTGAGTAAGTGAACAGAAAACAGTTTGCCCAAATCCTTGTTTCATCTTTCTTCTTTATTTGTTTCTCATTAAAGAAAGTGTTGAAAGGTATCGTTTGCGATCACAACAAACTGGTGCGGTGAGCGTGAAGAAGATGTCATCAATAATGTTTAAAATTGAGAAGTTTACTGGAGTTAATGATTTCGGTTTATGGCACTTGAAGATGAGAGCCCTTCTTGTTCAACAAGGTTTTTTATAAGTGTTAAAGGGAGGAGATTTCATGGATGTTGCATTGATAGAGAAGGATAAGGCAACGATGATCGAGAAAGCCCACAATGTAATTGTTCTAAGTATTTGTGATAAAGTTCTCTGGAAGGTTTCGAAGGAGATGATGGCAGCTGATGTTTGGATGATACTCGAATGGTTGTATATAACAAAATCCTTTGTGAATCCTTTATACTTGAAGCAAGCTTTATATTCATTCAATATGAATGAAGATAAAGCATTGACGGAGTAGCTGGATACATTCAGCAAGCTGATTCTTGATCTTAAAAATATTGATGTTACCATCAGTGACGAAAATCGAGCATTATTATTGTTGTGCTCTTTACCTAAGTCGCATGCTCTCTTCAAAGAAACCGTCTTGTATGGAAGAGAGTCCCTGAACTTTGAAGAAGTTCAAGCAGCCTTGTACTCAAAGGACTTGAACAAAAGAAACAAGTAGAAACCATCACCGTCAGTTAGCGAAGGGTTGTCTGTGAATGGGAAATCCTAGAAGATAGATGGTAGGTTTGAGAAGAAGAAAGGTAAAACTCAGCGGAAATCTTATGGTGGTGATAATTTTGGTATTAACTGTTATCACTGTAAGAAGAAGGGTCACACAAGAAAGGTGTGTCTTGAGAGCCTGAATAATCATGGATTTAAGGACAATGGCAATGTAGCTATTATGCCAGATGATTATGAATCATCTGATGTCCTTGTGGTGTCTGTCACATTGCTGCGAAGAGGGCCGACAAGGTCAGAAGAGTTGCCACAGTTCGTTATTTATCCCAAAGAAGAAAAGGAAATGATCAGAAAAAACCTACTAAAAAAGGGAGAAGACAGGTCATCGCAACCAAATCTTGGGTTCGGGAGTCGGTTACGCAAGGGGAAGGTATGAGCACCCCTCACGTCCGTTGTACTCAACGGGATCCATGCTTATTATCTATCTAAAAGGGTGTTAATCTATCTAAGCTACATGCCACATGGACTAAAGAAAAGGAAAAGAGACTCGATAGAGAATCGCCGCTCTATGCCTACATACTCCCTCGTGCAATGGAAAGTCAAAGTCAACGTAGTCCGAAAAACTACGGGTGAAGGTGGGGAAGGTTGCTCGCAAAGACATCGTTGTCTTGTGCTTACGTATTCTCGTCTAGTACGAGAAATCAAAGCAAACGTAGTTCGGGCTAACAAGACCACATATTGGTTCAAGTGAGATAATACTTAGAAGGGGGGTTGAATAAGTATGAAAGATTAAGACTTAAAAAATAATCACACAATTATTTTTATCCTGGTTTGTTTAAAACAACTACTCCAGTCCACCCTTCCTAGAGTGATTTGCCTTTCTCAACAAGGACTTAATCCACTATTTAATCAAACAGATTACAATAGTAACACCTAAGAACAACTGTTCTTA
>OZ012740.1:455626233-455699679 GCA_963859935.3 Lathyrus sativus | reverse complement strand
GGAAGTCTCAAGTGATGCTTAAGCAAGGAAGTCCCGGTCTACATGGCTAGAAGAGCATGTGGCTTGGTTAGAGGGAGTGAGCAAGAGGTCTTAGACATGTGCTCTAAGCAAAGGTAAGTCTTAACCAGGAGACCTTTGGAGCTGTTGGCTCGGTCAGAAGTTGCAAGCAAGGGAAGTCATAGACATGTGCTCTAAGCATGTAAAGTCTTAGACATTTGGTTTGAGCAAGTGTAAAAGACTTATGCAGAAGCATAAGCGATTGCAATCATGAAGTGGTTATAATGAAAATCTCTTGTGAGAAAAAGGGACTAGAGTAATCTCAGTTAAGGGAGGAACTAGGATAAATCTTTTGTGTCTTCTGCTTTTATTTGTTTACTTGTGTTATATCCGCTGCCAATGAATTAAAACAGAATTTGAACACCAGTTCTGATTTTGAAACTCTGATTATAAGTTAAATTAAAGAAAACGCGAAACACAATTCAACCCCCTCCCCCCTTTCTTGTGTACTTTTCACACCTTCAATTGGTATCAGAGCATGGTTTATGCTTAACACTTAACAGTTGCGCAGATAATGATCCAATAAGAAAAGTATAATTCTTCTTCAAGAAGGAATCAAGTGCCACATGAAAATATCGTACGGATTTTTCTACCATATTCAAAGGATGATTCCACTTAATTTAAATGACGGAAAAGCTAAACATGTTTTTAACTCATTGTTTTTTATAAAGGTTGCTAAAGGTCTATAGAATATCCTTGAAAGAGGTATTACTATAGAAGTTGATGGTGTAAAGATGATCATCTTGAAAATCTCTTTCACCAGCTCAAAAGATGCCTATTGAATATCTTGAGAGGTAGTTGCTTTCTGGTAGATGCTTTATCTCACTTCTGAGTATATCAACATCATTGATGTGTCTGATGCTTGGACAATATTTGAATTCTTATGCTTGGATTTGTAGGGATCAGTTTTGAAGCTTTAACAATTACACTTTATCTAATCTTTTCAATCAAATTCTGAAAAGATTGCTCTGAGAATTAAATCTAAGATCACAGTTATTCATGATGTTTACATCTTGAATCTGCTATCTTCTGAAGGTTTATCTTGCAATCTTCAAAGGAAATAAATGAAGTTAGATAATGGAAAACTATTCAACATATCACCTTCTCAATTTAGCTCAAGTTATTTGGAATGACTAATGATAAGAAACCTAGGTTTCTTGTCAGAAGAACTTCCATACTGGCTGAATGGATTGTGATATTTGTTGATAGAAGAGTAACGTTAGAAGCTTCTGAAATACTTGTATTTTAACTTATTTCCCATATCTAAAAGCAATAAGAAACACTACTAGAACCTAATATCAGATGTTCTTCAATATCTAAACTTTTGAAGCTGATATTAGTGTGGGATACAAATGAAAAGAAGCATATGTGTTCTAAAATAAAATAAAAAGTATTGAAAAGTAAGAGATGGTGTCAAATCTATCTTGCTTCCAAATCTTTGATAATATGGAGTCTGTTATTTAAGGTGATATCTTAAGAGACTACATTGCTTTTTGATTGAGGATCATCATGGAAGTTGTTTTAAAATGTAAGTTCTGTGGTTTTTGGATTGGCTACATTTTGGTAAAACAACATGTTGTTAGCAAGATGTTAAATTAGATGTTATGCCATGACAATCAGACATCATGTTCTGCATAATGTTGTGACATTTTCCAGAACATGTTATACCTGAAAGTTAGTTCATTAATATTTTGGTATTTTTAGTGTGATTTTTTAGTGTGTTTTGATTCACACATGTGCGATATTCATGGGAGTATATTGTTGGAATTTCTGTTATGACAGGTTCTGTTAGTTTTCATAAAAAAGTTCTTTGACCCTCTTTAGGAAATTTTATATTTTGTTCCTATTATTGTGCCGGATGATTTGAAGTGAGATAAAACTAATTGATGCTATTTGTGTGCCTTAAGAAGCCCAAGTCCATTAGGTATGAAGGATATTTAAAGTGAAGAAAAAACCCTATTGATGTAGAGAACACAACATGAAGAATTTGAGAAATAAGGATTGGTCGTGTTTTGGTTGGTCTTTAGGGTTTAGTGCTTATTAATTATATGTCACTCATGTATCTTCTAATGCATTGAGGTTGACTGATTGTTCATTGTTCATTGTCCACTCTAAAGCTTTTAAGCAAGAGTGTATTGTTCTTTATTGAAGCTTTTAAGCAAAATCAAGTATTGTCTTGGAAGTGTGCTACTTCTATTTTTGTGTTGTTATTGAATTGTCACTAGGATTGTGACTAATTAGGAAGTGAGAGGGGGATCTCATATCGAGAGGGTGTCTAGGTAGAAGTTGCACAAGGTAGAATTAGGCGAGAAGTTGTAAACGGGAGAGTTTAGCTTTGAACTAATACTATCATAGTGGATTTCCTTCCTAGCTTGGTAGCCCCCAGATGTAGGTGAGTTACACCGAACGGGGTTAACAATTTTGGTGTTAATTTTATTTTTCTGTCATTTAATTTTCTGCATATTTATTTGTGTGATTAAGTTGTTGTTAATCTCAGTGTTGTGACATCTATCTCGACATTTGGTATTTGCGTGCCATAATTTCAATTGGCATCGGAGCAGGTCACCATGTTCTGTTTTTGGGTGAGCTCCAGGGAGTTCGTATTCTGGTACTAATGACAAGGAAGGTGGAGGAAATGTTAACAAGCCTCCAGTCTTGGATGACACTAACTATGATTATTGGAAGGCACACATGGTGGCTTTCTTAAAATCTATGGATAGCAGAACTTGGAAGGCTATCATCAAAGGTTGGGAGCACCCTGTGGTTAAGGATAAGGATGGAGAAGAAACCTTGAAGGAAGAAGAGGATTGGACCAAGGAGGAAGATGAGACAGCTCTTGGAAACTCCAAAGCCTTGAATGATTTATTCAATGGAGTTGACAAAAATATGTTTAGGTTTATCAATACTTGTGATGTGGCTAAGGATGCTTGGGAAATTCTCAAGATAACTCATGAAGGAACATCCAATGTGAAGATGTCTAAACTTCAGCTTCTCACTACCAAATTTGAGAATATGAAGATGAGATGAGATGAAAGTGTTCATGAATTTCAGATGAATGTGCTTGAAATATCCAATGCCTTAGTGCCTTGGGAGAAAAGATATCAGAAAAAAAGTTGGTTAGAAAATTTTTTAGGTCTCTCCCTAACAAATTTGACATGAAGGTCACTGCCATTGAGGAAGCCCACAACATCAGCAATATGAGGGTTGATGAGTTAATTTGACCACTTCAAACATTTTAAATGACCATAAATGATAGAACTAAGAAAAAGAGCAAAAGCATTGCCTTTGTTTCAAATTCAAAAGATGAAGAAGAAGAAAGTGAACTTGAAACAAATGAAGGGATTGCCAATGCCATTGTGTTACTAGGAAGATAGTTTAATCAAGTGCTAAAAATAATGGAGAGGAAGTCAAAACCTGATGTCCAGAACATCAGTTCTGACTCCAGCGGGAACAATAACTATCAAGGAAAAGCAAGAACTGGAGAAAGGACCAACCAGAATAGAGGGGTTAATGTCATGAGTGTGAAGGATTTGGACACTTTAAAGGCAGAATGTCCACTTATCTGAAGAAACAATCTAAGGGATTGACAACTTTGTGGCCTGAAGAGGAAAGTGAAAGTGATTATGAAACAGCAAAATGTGTAACTGCTTTAACTAGAAGACAGGCATTTGATGTAGAGTCCAGTGGGGGAGATACTTCTTATGCTGAACAAGTTATTTCCTACAAAGATCTATGCACTAAGAGTAAGAAACAATAGGAAATTATTGGTCAGCTCGAGTATGAGAAGGAAGAATGCATGTCCAGCATCTACAGTATGCAAGATGAGGTAACCATGTTGTCTTTCAAGCTGACCAAGTCTATAAGAATGTTTAACAATGGTTCTAACATGTTAGAAGAAATTCTTCGAGTTGGATAAAGGGTTGGTGACTGGAGAGGCATAAGTTTTAATAATCAGATCCTGAAAGGAGACCTTAAGGCTACAAAACCTATTTCTGAAAGGGTAAAAAATCCAAGGATGTGAAAAAAATTTATCAACATCAAGGCAGGCATCAGGTTAGCAAAAAGGGAAGCAAGGCCCAGTAGTTGAGATGTCATTGTTGTGGTAGGTTTGGTCATATCAAACCTTTTTGTTTCAGACTTCATGGATATCCTATATCATGTACTCAGCCCAAGGTTAGCCATGAAGCATTGCAAAATACCAAGAGGTGGGTTCCCAAAGATATTGTTAAAACTCTTATTTCTCATACCTCTCTCAGAGCTTCTGCCAAAGAAGATTGGTATTTAGATAGTAGGTGTTCTAGACATATGACTGGTATAGAGAACTTCCTTGTCAACATTCGATCATACTCTCCTAGTTATGTCACTTTTGAGGATGGTGCAAAAGGATAAATTCAAGGAATTAAAAAGTAGCTTGTGCGGGATCTCCTAGTCTTGAAAATGTGTTGCTTGTAAAAGGATTGATGGCCAACTTAATAAGCATAAGTTAGTTATATGATCAGGGATTGAAGGTCAACTTCACTAAGTCTGAATGTATGATCACTAATGAGAATGATGAAGTTATGATGAGAGGAGTCAGATATAAAGACAACTGTTACTTGTGGACACCCCTTTCAACAAAGAATTCTCCTACATGTCTACTATCTAAAGAAGATGAACTTCAACTATAGCACCAGAAACTTGGTCATTTGCATCTAAGAGGAATGAAGAAAATTGTTCCAACAGAAGCAATTAGAGGAATTTCCAAGCTCAAGATAGAGGAAGGAAAAATTTGTGGGGAGTGCCAAATTGGAAAGAAAACCAAGATGTCTCATCCCAAGGTTCAACATCTGGCCACTTCAAGAGTGTTGGAACTTCTTCATATGGATTTAATGGGTCCTATGCAAGTTGAGAGCCTTTGTGGAAAAAGGTATGCTTATGTTGTTGTTGATGGTTACTCAATATTCACCTGGGTGCATTTCATCAGAGAAAAGTTAGATGTCTTTGAAGTCTTTGAGGGATTATGCTAAAAGCTTCAAAGAGAGAAGAAAAGAAAAATTGTCAGAATTAGAAGTGGTCATGGAAGGAATTTGAAAATAGCAAGTTTGCTAATTTTTGTTCTTCTGAAGGGATCAGTCATGAGTTTCGTCTCCCGTCACTCCTCAGCAGAATGGGGTAGTTGAAACAAAAAATAGAACTCTACAAGAATCTGTCAAGGTCATGCTTCATGTTAAGCACATGCCATATCATTTTTGGGCTGAAGCAATGAATACTGCATGTTATATTCATAATCGGGTTACCTTGAGAACTGGTACTTCAACCACTCTCTATGAATTATGGAAGGGAAGAAAACCTATTATCACGTACTTCCATGTCTTTGGAAGCAAGTGTCATATTATCGATGATCGTGAACAAAGAAAGAAAATGGATCCTAAAAGTGATTAAGGAATTTTTCTTGGCTATTCCACAAACAGCAGAGCATATAGAGTATTCAACACAAGAACCAAGACAATGATGGAGTCTATTAATGTGGTAATAGATGACTCAACTCTAGAGAGGCATACATATGTTGAAGATGATGTTGAAACATCGCCTCAGGAGACCGTCATAGAAGAAAATGAAGCTGACAATAACATCAACAATGATCTTGTCATTATGGTAGATGATGATAATCAGACAAGTAAAGGGCCTTCTATCATAATTCAGAAGGATCATCCCAAAGAGCTCATAATAAGAAATCCAAATGAAGGGGTTGTTACAAGGTCAAAAGTGTGAAGACAAGCTTCTCAAGCGATTTTGATGACGACATAATCCACAACATGCAAGGATGGTTTCACGACTTCAAATATATAAAGTTTCAAGCAAGTCACTTTCATTTCACTATGTCAAAGCTTGATCAAGAAAGAAGTTAAGTTCTACACGAAGGGAGGTACAACACTTAAGCTATTATATACCTTACACAAGGGTTCAACTTCATCTCTTTCTTGCATTTCATGAAAAAACCTTTTAAAATTCATTTATGCACTTATGCCTCATTTTTGAAAAACTTGATTCTAGAAATTTTTACTGATTAACCGGTTACCCAAACCAGGTAACCGATTACCTCTTGTAAAATTTCAAATTTTTTGTTACGTTGAGGCTGGTAAACGATTACCATTGGCACTGCAGGTCAGAAAGGTGCATCTCCTGGTTGAATAAATGTTTTCTTCTTCTTCTTGAACCATGGAATCCTTTGGCCATTATAGCTCTTCTGAAAAGGTGTTAAGAGGCATATATATACCTCTAAACTTAGATTTTGAATCTCACCTTCTAGCAAAATTTTCAAATGTTTTTCCCATTTTTCTACAAGTGTCAAAATTCTGAATTTTTAAAGAGTGAAACTTGCATACTTCAATTTTCAGAAATTCATCATAGTTTCATTCTTACTCATTTGAACACTTGTTAAGATATATAAGAGGTACAATATCAAGAGGAAGATCAATCGAAAGATTGATATATTGAAGACAATTTCAAATCTACTCAAACAAATTTTATTCATTTATTCTTTTGATTACATACTTAGTGTTCCATAATTGTTGGAATTAAGTTTGTAAGGTTGTTACCTTGCTGTCCAGGATTGTTGGAAGCAAGAGGTCCACATTGAGAGAATTATTCTCATTGGACTTAGTTGAAAAATCCAAGAGTGTGTTCTTGGTGGTTTGATTGATTTGTGTCTGTATAGAAAGACTAGGTAGAAATTCTTGTCTTAGGACCAAACAATATTGAAAAATCTCTTTCGTGTTGAAAGGGGACTGGAGTACTCTTAGGCTGTAAGGGGAGCCAGGATATATCGGCGTGTCTCTTTTACTTTCCGCATTTACCACATTCCTCACTTAGAAAATCTTTAGGAAAGTAAAACAAGATTTCTACAACAAGACCGAAAATTTTTAACTACCTAATTCATCCCCCTCCCCTCTTAGGTGCATTTTTCACTTACAATTGGTATCAGAGCAGGTTATAGGTAACCTGTTCCTAAAAAGATCCAGATGGCTTCCACTAGCGCAAATCCAGTGTTCAAAGATGGCGGTAGCAGTAATAAACCTCTTTTGTTCTCTGGTGAATATTTCGACTTCTGGAAAATTCGTATGAAGGCATATTTAGAGGCACAAGGAGAAGGCATATGAGAAACTGTTGAAACTGGCCCTCATGTACCAACTAGTGTTGTAAATGGTGTTGGTACTCCAAAAGTTCAAAGTTCATGGGACGATGATGATAAAAAGAAAATCCTAAATGAGAAAAAGGCTATAAATATTTTGCAAAGTGCTTTAAGCATGGATGAGTTCTTCCTAATTTCATAATGCAGATCGGCTAAGGAAATCTGGGATACTTTGGTGGAGACTCACGAAGGAACCTCTGAGGTTAAAAGATCAAGGCTGAGCACACTAAGTTAAGAATACGAGATGTTTCATATGCTGCCCGGAGAATCTATTGTTGCTCTCCAGAAAATATTTGTTCATTTGACCAACCATTTGATTCCATTAGGTAAAACATTCTCCAATGATAAATAAAATATGAGTGTTAAGATCTTTAGCAAGAGATTGGCAACCCAAAGTTACGGCAATATCGAATAAGAAGAGTCTCTCAACAATGACTTCTGCATCACTTTTTGGAAAGCTTCAAGAGCACGAGTTAGAACTTGGTTGTCTTGAGAAACATGAACATCAAGAGATAAAGTCTAAAGGCATTGCTCTAAAAGTATATTCAAAAGAGGACAAGACAATGATGCATTATAGGAATATGAAAATTTTATGTTACTAGTGTCGCATCACTGCGAAGAGGGGTCGGCAAAGATAGAAGAGTCGCCATCGTTTGTTATTTATCCCAAAGAGAGGGAAAGGAAACAATCAGAGAAAACCTACGAAAAGGGGAAAAGACAGGTCATCGCAACCAAATCTTGGATTCGGGAGTCGGTTACGCAAGGGGAAGGTATGAGCACCCCTCACGTCTGTTGTACTCAACGGGACCCACGCTTATTGTCTAATCTAAGGTTGAAAACAAACTATCTAAAGGTTGCTACTGCTAACGGGAGGAACGGAAAGAGCTGACTTGATAGGACATCGCCGTCCTATGCCTACGTATTCCCTCGTACAATGGGAAAGTCAGAGTCAACGTAGTTCGGGAAACTACAGGGGAGGTTGCTCACCAAGACATCGCGTCTTGTGCCTACATATTCTCATATGGTATGAGAAATCAGAGCAAAACGTAGTTCAGGCTAACTACGGGAAAAGAGATCTCGATTGCACTAGGGCGAGAGAAGAGGTTCGAAACAACAGGCTAGTCTCGATTGCACGGGGGCAAGAGAAAAGGGAAGATTAATCGTTAGTGGGAAAGGTCTCAATCGCACAGAGGCGAGAAAAGAGAGAAATTAGTTGTTAGTGTGCTCGCCAAGACATCGCGTCTTGTGCCTACATATTCTCATCCGGCATTAGAAATCAGAGCAGATGTGGTTCAGCTAACTACAGGAAAAATGGTCTCGATCGCACAGGGGCGAGAGAAAAGGAGTCTCAATCGCAAGGATGCAAGAGAAAAGGGATCTCAATTGCACGGGGGCGAGAGAAAGGGAGATCTCAATCGCAAGGATGCGAGAGAAAAGGGGTCTTAGGCCTAAAATGCCTAAACGGGAAAGGAACATAATCGGATAGGGACGCACACACTAAATCCTAAGACGTAGGAACGAATGCGTCGCATATCGCCTAAAGGGAATATGCTAAACACTTTAGACGAGTGAGAAGAGGCTCCCCACTCATCATTTCCTATGTATCTAATGCTTACAGCTCACAACACTCGGCGGTTGATTAAAAGATTGAAGTAAGGAAAGTTTACCGAACGGAGTGGTTCCATTGACCCTTGAAATTGTGTACAAGCTCCATTTCTAAGCTTCTAATCTCCTCTTTGATCCTTGATGATGATGTTTTGAAATACGGCTCGAAAGGGTCAAAATGAATTGAATCGGGTCCAATGTGACGCTAAACCGTCGTAGCTCGACTTATGAATGGAAGTCAAACTATAGGAGGTTGCGTGATTGATATCCGTGCTATGGACAAGATAGAGAAATGATATTGAGGATCATTCTCCAATTGAATGGTGTCGCACGGACCAAAAGAAGTGGGATCTCGTCTTAATCGTAAACATAATGTCGATAAATCTAAGGTAGCCTATCAGGATCCCAAAGTAAAGAAAATGAACCAAATGGTCATCTTCCATAGATTTAAAATCGGGAAGGTTATCAACTTCGGTAAATCCAACGCTTACGTATACAAGACTTCATCGATCACGGAAAGTCAAAATAAAATCGAAAATAAGAAGAAATGAGGAGAGAAAGGAGGTGATCTCGGATCCAACATTATTCATCAATAATTTGACTGGTAATGGATTAAGGAAGTGTCGTCATCGATCCAAAACAAAAATAGAATAGAAAGCCCAATAATAAATAGAAACAAAAATCTAGCTTCTAAAAAGAAAATATTATAAACTCAAAAGAAAATAATTATAAAGTTCTAAAAGAAATTTGAATATAAAACTTAGAATAATATATTAACAATTTCAAAAACTAAATATAAAATTATAAATATAATAAGAAACTGCTAAAAAGAAAATAATAGTTTATTAATAATCTATATACATTTTTAAAAGATATATTACATATTAATTTTACAAAAAGAGAATAAATTGAAAAGAGAAAAAGGGGTGTGTGCAAATTCCAGGGGATATGGTGTAGACCCACCACACAACCTCACGAGCCTTGAAGCCCAACAACAGCCAACAGTCAACAAAACAGTCAAAGACAAAATAAAAGAAAAAAAACAAAAATAAACATTGCTCCTTCCAATCTCGTTTCAGCTCACCACCTCTGTTCTTTAATGCTCTCTCAGTTCAAATTCTCTCGACCCAGATTCTCGCTTCAACTCTCCTTTTCCATCCTTGTTTCCGTTTCAAATTCTCTCTCAAAACCAAACTCTTCTTCTCCATTCCATTTCTGTTTTGGATTGTATGTGCCACGGTTTGGAAGAGGGATATGGGTTAGTTCTAGGTTTTGATGAATTTTCATGGAGTTCAAACGGAGGTCTTGTGGAGAAAGGGTGGAAAGTTTGATATGGAGTGATTCGAAGGTTGGACAAAATTTCTGGGGGTTTCAAATGAAGTTTCGGTGAGTGAGGTGGGTCGCAATTCCATTGATGGAGGTTTGAAGATTTTGGAAATTTGGGTTTAGTTGATGCTTGGAGTGAAGAAGATGGGTTTGTATTGGTTTAAGAAAAATGGGTTTCAGTTATGATTAATGGTTGTTGTTGAGGGTTTCAGAGGTGAGTTGAAAAGTGGTTTTCGAATGGGTCGGATTTGGTAGATGAAGGTGACTGAAATTGGTGATGGGTTGTGTTTGATTTGAATGCGTTTGGAGTTCTGTTATGTGTAAACGGCGGGTTTCGTTTAATTCAAGGTTGAAGCAAGAAATGGAAGTTTGTTCATGTGAGTTTCTGGGTTTATGTTGGAGAAATGGTGTAATGGGTTACGGATGGTGGTGGTGTAGCGTTTTAGTTCCATGGTTGATGGTTTGAAGGTTGAATGAGGTGTGTACTTATGGAAATAGGTTGATGATGGTGAAGTTGTGTGACAGATTGAGAAGATGAAACTTATTTTGAGTTTTGAAGTTTGTTGTTTGTGTTTGTCTGGAAATGATGAAGTTGGAAGAAGGTTCGAAGGTGGTGATGAATTCTGGGTTGGTAGGATGAAGAAGATGATGATGCGATAAAGATAATGAATTGTGAGGGAGAGAGGTGCAGATTCTTAGGGTTCTGGGGAAGAAGAAAAGGAACAGTGGGTTATATACCCATTATTCGACACGTGGCACCGTTTTTGACTTTTGTTAATTTGGGCTAATGCTGATTAAAATGTGCTGATGATGATTAGAATTGAAAAACAATGTTGATTAGTAAAATGTTGGCTCAAATAATTAAATAAAAACTAACTAAAATCCTAGTTAAATAATAACAATTAAAATCTAACCTTAATGTAATTCTATTTAAATAAAACTAGTAAAAATTAATCCTAATTAATACTAAAACTGATTAATTCTAATTAAACTAGCCTAAGCTAAATAACTAATTAATCTAATTCTAATAACTCTCAAATTCTAAATAGAAATCTATTTCCGATAAAAACAATTATTTTTTAAACTATTATTTCCTAATTTCTAAAACTAAGCTATTTAAACTCTACTTCTAATCCTATTTTTTTAAAAACCAATTTAAGTTCTATTTCTAAAAACAACAAATATCTAACCATTAAAACTCTAAATAAATCCAATCAATAATCTATTTTAAAAAAAACTATTTTCTAAAAGGCTAAATTCTAGAAACTATTAAAATCCTAATAAAATCTATTTAAAAACTATACTCTAATATTAATTCTAAAACTAATTTAATAAATCCTATAAAAAAGAAAATAAGGGAGAAATAGAAATAAAAATGCAAAATGTCATGGAAAAAGAAACGGAAAAACGGGCGAACACCGAAATGCGACAAATTATCAGCACGGACTGAATCACCAAGAAGAGAGCGACTTTCACTCGATTTCGAGATGGAACTTCTCATTTGAATTGATTTGAATCGCCTGAAATGCGAGCAAAGCGGCTAAAATCCTGATAAATTCAATCCGGCTGATAACACGGGCAAGATGCGACCTAAATGATATGCAGATGAAATGTGGAGCAAAAGCCAGTCAAAGTTAGAAAACGGGTGGGCAAATTTTAGGGTGCAACAACTAGTTAAGAGACTTGGAAAGTTCTTCAACAAAAGTGACAAACCCGTCAACTATGCAAAGAGGAAGAAACACTTCAAGAAAAGGGAGACTTCCACATCAAATTAAGATGTTACATGCTATGAATGTAAGAAGCAAGGTCACATTAAACCAGATTGTCCAAGACTTTCAAAGAAGAATGGATTCAAAGGCAAAAGGAGACAAAGAATAAAAAGGCTTATGTTGCATGGGAGGACAATGATACTAATTCATCATCCGAATCCGAAAGCGAAAAAAGTGAAAACTTGGCATTGATGGCTTCTCATCACTCCGACGACGAAGATGGTGAGGTTAGTACTTCTTTTTCACTTTATGATAATGATGCTCAAGAGGCTATAAACGAACTATTAAATGAATGCAAAGTTTTGTGTAAAATCATATCTTCGCAAAAGAAACAAATATCATCTTTAGAAGAAAAAGTAAATATTATGGAAAAGAATGAAAAGGATGAAAAAGAAAAAATTGTTAGTAAAGAGAAACAAAACTTTGTATGCGAAAATTGTGAGCCACTTTCATTTCAAATTGTTCAACTTAAAAGAGTTCTTGAAAGATACGAAAAAGAACAAATTGGTTTAGAAGGGGTCCTTATCCAACAAAGATACTCAAATGATAAAAGCGGCCTTGGATATTCAAAATTTTCTAAACCAAGTTCTAACAAGACAATCTTTGTTAAGGCTAGTGATCAAACTTCTAAAGAGAAAGTGAGCAAGCCTAAAGTTATGCATCATCATCATAAAAAGAAAAAGGTTACGAAAAAGAAATCTTTCATTCCTAGATATAAGAGTAATTTTGTACCTACTTGTTTCTATTGTGGTATTATTGGCCATACACATAATTCATGCTATGTTAGAAATTTCATTATAGCAAGCGGGCATTATGTGTGGGTTAAGAAGGGCACTAATTATGAAGCACCCAAAGCAACTTGGATACCTAACAAAAAGTAATATGTTTTGTAGGTTTGCTTGAAGACCACTTCAAATATTTGGTATCTTTATAGTGGTTGTTCAAAGCATATGACCGGTGAAATCAACAAATTTTCAAATCTAAAGTTTAAGGACAAGGGTTACATTACCTATGGTGACAATAACAAAGGAAGGATTCTTGGCATAGGCAAAGTTGGGGTACCACCTTTCACATCTATTAAGGATGTTCTTTATGTCGATGGGTTGAAGCACAACTTGCTTAGCATAAGCCAATTATGTGACAAAGGATTCAAAGTCAAGTTTACAAAAGATGAATACTTGATAGAAGATGGAGTCACTAAAGAGGAAAAGCTAAAAGGTAAAAGGATCAATAACATGTTTATGATTTCTCTTAACAATTTATCTTTGAAGGTTAAATGTCTAATGGCGAATAAGAGATTTGCTCATATACACATGGAACATTTGAACAAGTTGGTCAAACATGATCTTGTTGGTTTTCCTAAGATAAAATTCATCAAGGATAAGTTTTGTGACATATGTCAAAAAGGGAAATAGACAAAATCAACTTTCAAGTCAAAGAATGCGGTGTCTATAACAAGGTCACTACAATTGTTATATATGGACTTGTTTGTTCCATCGATAACAAAGAGCTTCGGAGGTAATGTTTATGCTTCGGTTATAATTGATGATTTTTCTAGATTTTGTTGGACTTACTTTTTAGTGCAGAAAAGTGATTCTTTCAAAGCATTCAAGAAGTTTGCAAAAAAAATACAAAATGAGAAGTCATTAACAATTGCCTCCATACGAAGCGACCATGGTGGGGAATTCCAAAATGCTCCTTTTGAAGAATTTTGCTAAGAATATGGAATCTCTCACAACTTCTCGGCACCAAGAACTCCCCAACAAAATGGTGTTGTAGAAAGGAAGAATAGATCATTGGTAGAACTTGCAAGGATCATGCTTAGCGACTCAAATCTTCCAAAATATTTTTGGGCAGATGCGATTAGTACGACATGCTTTGTAAGTAATCATGTTAATATTAGACCTATTCTTAAGAAGACTCCCTATGAACTTTTCAAAGGGAGGAAACCTAACATTTCTTACTTTCACATATTTGGTTGCAAGTGCTTTGTATTGAACAATGATAAAGACAATCTCGGTAAGTTTGACGAGAAATATGACGAAGGCATATTTCTCGGCTACTCTCTCTCTAGTAAGGCTTTTAGAATTTATAATAAAAAACTTTAACTATTGAAGAATCTATGCATGTTAAATTTGATGAATCCAACCCTTCGAAGGAGGAAGTTGTTTTGTATGACGATGATGATGATATTGTAGATATTCCTAAAGAAGGTGCTTCTCAATCAAATGGTCAACCTAAGCATCAAGAAGAACCGATTCAACAAAAGTCAAAAGATGATGATCTACCTAAAGAATGGAGAACACAAAAAGATCACCCAATTGATAAAGTAATTGGTGATATTACTCAAGGCATTACAAGTATACTTAATCTCAAGGATACATGCTTAAATATGGCGTTCGTATCTCAAATTGAACCTTCCAAAGTTGATGAAGCTTTAGGAGACGACCAATGGATCATTGCTATGCAAGAAGAGTTAAACCAATTCGAAAGGGATCAAGTTTGGGAACTTGTTCCTAGACCAAGTAATAAACACATCATAGGTGCCAGATGGGTGTTTACGAACAAACTTAATAAGAAGTGGATAATTGTTCGAAACAATGAAAGATTGGTGGCCCAAGGTTATAATCAAGAAGAAGGAATCGATTTTAAAGAAACATTCGCTCCGGTTGCAAAGTTAGAAGCTATCCATTTATTACTTGCTTATGTGTGTTCATTGAATTTTCAATTATACCAGATGTATGTTAAAAGCACTTTCCTGAACGGCTACATCAATGAAGGAGTCTACGTTAAGCAATCCCATGGCTTTGAGGACTTCAAGAATCCATCACATGTCTTTAAGTTGAGAAAAGCTCTTTATGGATTAAAGCAGACACCAAGGGCGTGGTATGATCGACTCAGTAATTTTCCATGCGAAAACGGATTTGAAAATAAGTTTGACAAGACCTTATTCATCAAGTGAATCAAGGACAACATTTTATTAGTTCAATTCTACATTGATGACATTATATTTGGATCAACTAACAAAGATCTATGTGAGGAATTCTCATTGAGGATGCAAGGAGAGTTCGAGATGTCTATGATGGGAAAGATGAGTTATTTCCTTGGATTACAAATAAAGCAAATGAAGGATGGAATCTTCATCAACAAATCCAAGTATTGCAAAGAGCTGTTGAAGAGATTTGACATGGATAGTTGTAAAGCGATGTCTACACCAATGGGATCAGGAACCTATGTTGATCAAGACGAATCGAGAATTTCAGTTGATATCACAAAGTACCGAGGTATGATTGGTTCTCTTTTATATTTGACGGAAAGTCGTCCTGACATTATCTTCAATGTATGTTTATGTGAATGATTTCAAGAAAATCCAAAGGAGTCACATCTCACCGCTGTGAAGGGGATCATGAAGTATGTCAAAGGAACGACCAACATTGGACTATGGTATCCGAAAGGTAGTATATGTAATCTAGTAGTTATTCTGACTCGGATTATACAGGATGTAAGAAAGATCGCAAAAGCACGAGTGGAACATGTCATATTCTTGGAAATGCATTAGTTTCTTGGTCCTGTAAGAAGCAAGCATGTGTTGCCCTTAACACAGCTGAAGCGGGATACATTGCGGCGGGAAGTTGTTTTGCTCATATTCTTTGTCTCAAGAAACAATTACATGACTATGGATTAAATCTCGGGTGCGTTCCTCTAAGGTGTGACAACACAAGTGCGATCAACATTACGAAGAATCCTGTTATGCATTCAAGGATTAAACATATTGATATTCGTCACCATTTCCTACGAGATCATGTTCTACAAAAGGACGTTGAAGTTACATTCTTCGATACTCGTAATCAACTGGCGGACATATTCACAAAACCTCTTCCAAGAGAATCATTTTATAAAATTCAAAGGGAACTTAGAATCTTAGACGAAGGTGATGTGTAAATATTTGATATAATTTCATTATTTTTCTTTAAAATAATGCGAAGGTATTTCTTACTATTTCTTTATATTGTTTCTATATGTGAAAACTTGACAATTTTCATTTTTACTTTTTACATGAGGTAAAATTATTTATTTCATTTTTGTTGTACCCCAAAATTTGACCACCCATTTTTCTTGTTAGGCTTATGTTTCATTTCCATTTTAGCATCTTGCATTTGCATAGCATTGTTCTTACAGGGGATCAGGTGATTGTTTGTGTGCTATCCAAGAGGAGAATCTTATTGGCTTCAAGTGCAAGCAAAGGCATTGGTACGAGTCATTAAGTGTGTAGTATTATCATGAACTTGTGAAAGCTCCTTGAGAGGAGAGGTGTGTTATAGCTCCTTGGCTGAGAATCATCAGAGATTTTGGCAAGAGTTCATGAGGTGCTATCATTGGTGTAATCAGGGGATAGAGATTTGTTGAGTTCAATTGGTCAGTCAATTGCAAATCAGGAGATTTGGGGAAAAGTCAATTGTGCAGAGAAAAAAGTCAACTCTTGACTTTTTAAGGTCAAAATCATGTTCCTCAAGTTCAATATGGCTAATGGGTGAAATTTGACCAAGAAATGGCAAGGGGATCATGAAAAATCAAGAAGTGTGAAATTTTCCATTTTGGGAAAATTAGGGTTTTAGAAACTTTCCATTTATGGAAAGTCTCATGTGTAAACCAGCCACTTTCCAAGCCATTTTTCTTCATGTTCAAGGTTTCAAATGAACTTTTGTCCAACATCAAACTTGTTTCTTATATTCTGAGCTTTCTTTTGTGTACCAATTCATCATCATGTGATGCTTGAAGCTCAAGTTATGATGATTCAAAGTTAGGGTTTTCAAAGACATTCAATTTAGCAAGTTTGGACAGATTTTTGGGCCAAGTTTCCAACCCAATTCTCATCAAGTTCTTTTTGTCAAATGAAATTTTGTCTCACATGAGAACTACAGGTCTTGTTCCAAGATTTCCATCCATTACTAGAAGTCTCTCATGTGATGTTTGAAGCTCAAGATATGAAGATTCAAAGTTGGGGTGTCAAATGGATCAAAACTCATAACTTAGAATTTTTCTAAGTTACTTCAAGGCAGATTTCATGTCATGATCTTCAAGCTCAATTTCCATGATCTTCCAAGTTGCAAACCAAGATTGCTTCAACATCAAAGTTGTTCCTTGCCATGCAATCTTTCATTTAAGCCCAAGTTCCAATCAAGAGGAGCCTTGTGCGTCAAACTATTATGGTTCAAAGTTGGTGGCTTAGAAAACATTTTAAGGCATGATCCATAATTGATTTTGGCATGTTCCTCAAATCAGTCTTGCAGCATTGCCTCATTTCCAAGTCATGCGCATGAAATAACAAATTGTGCACTTCAAACATTGCCAAAACAAGACCAACAAAGCATGTACTATAATGGAGTGATTTTGAAAATTCTTGCCCAAAGAAGGAAAGGACAAGCAGCCACTACTCTGACCCTTTCACATTTCTTCTGCTCTTCTCATTCCACTAAAGCAAAACAACCACAATTGCCAAGTAACCCGTGCATGGTTCATCATCAACCATTGAGTCCAAATTTTCCATTTGATCATAACATCTGCTTCATTAGTTTTTCACCATAGTAAAAGTCCCCAACCCCACTTTTACTTCATATATAATCTAAAGGAAAAACCCTAGCAAAAGAGAGCCTCCATTTTGTGTGAAAACCAAACCTATCCATTTTTTACTCTCTTTGGTTTTTCCTTTGAAACACACAACCCTTTGAGCATTTCATCAAGTTTCTTCTCAAATCATCTTCACCATAACCTCCTCTATCATCTGTTTGAAAGATAGGCCAACTGTGAGTCATTTGGTTCACACCTGTTCAAATTGGTTTGAGAAGTTCAAGGAGTTTCAAGGCCATTCAAGCTTAGCTCAAGTTTCAAGGAGTCTTTGTACATCCTTTGGTGGTATTTCAGCATGCATAGAAGAAGCAGTGGACATACTCCACTAGGTATTTTATTGAACTTTTTCCCATCATTTTAGGCACTAAATAGGAGCATGCTGAGTACATCTGAAGTCCTACTCCAGTAGGAAATGTTTTCATTTTGTTTTGCTTGAGTTTTATGAAGTTTTGGTTTTTGATGCTCCAACTGTTTACCTTCGATTCACCATGAGAACAACCTTATTTTTAAAATGCGAGCTCATATTTGGAATCCCCTTGAAATTATGAGTAGAAGGGTACCTTCCTTTTTCATTTCTGGGCATGTTGGACCTTGCTCCGGTGGCTTGTCGCTGGAGACGACGACCAGAACTAGGGTTCCGGCGTCTGGAGGTTAGGGGTAATCTGAGGTGGCCTTTGGCGCTCCTTTTTGAATTCAAATGGATTGAGATGTTATGTTTCCATTGGCTTGTGCATATGACTAGGTTCCACGTCAATTAATGAGTCCACATGGCATCTGAACTTGGGTATTGGGCTTTACATATTTTCTATCCACACACCCTTGTTTCTGGGCCCAAGCGCGTTTTGTACTAAATGCAGTTCATTTCTCTTTTACTATTTTCACCCCCTTTGGTTTTTATTTTATTTTTATTTCTTTTTATTTCTAGTTTCCATTTAATTGAATTAAAAATAGTTCTTTAATTCCTAAAAATTCATAAAAATATTTTTCTGTTAGATTAATATGTTGTTTAATTTTTCCTTTTTTTTATTTTTATTTTCCCCTTACTTTTTTATTTTATTTTGAATTTACAAATTGAAGGGTTTTATGATGTGCACCTTGTGATGTCTTGTCCATTTGAACCCTAAATTTTATCCCCTATGACCATGGTTTCTCCCTTACTTAGGTAAGGGATTGAGGCATATTTTTTGGTGGTCTTGGTCGAAGTTTGATTGTTTTATGGTTGACTTTGAGTTAGTTTTTCATGTCCCTCGATAAGGTGGAGCACCCTTAAAAATGAATTTGTTTGGTGATGCCTTGAGGTGAGTTTCATTTTGAAACTTTGGCTTCTATTTGCCTTTGCCCTTAGCTACTTTGTGCATTTTATTTGACATTTATTGAACAATCCTTCCATTTTTAGTGAACCTTGCAAGTCAAGTCACTTTTGAAGATGTTCATACAAGATAGCTTGACCTAGTTTCTTTGGGAAATGATTCCTAATGATCCCATATGCATCTTGTAAGTGTTGTTATATGTTCATAACTTGATCAAGGTGCTGGTTTTCCATTTGTTAGGTCATACATTTGTTTAGCTTGTTTCACAAGTTACCTAGAAGTTAGGCATTTCCACTTGTTTCTAAGTGTTGAATTGGTGATGAAATTTTGTTTCCACCAATTGCCATGACTTGGTTGATCATTGTACATTGTTTTCAACTTTGATTTGGATCATTTGCTTTGTGTTTCACTTCTGCCCTTTGAGTTTTGATCATCATTCAAGGTGATTTGGTATTCATATTCATACTTTGAGTTTGCGTTGAATGATGCTTTTCTTCTTGCTTTGTTTTGCTCCTTTCTTTTACATGGTCCACTTGGTTGGTTTGGTTGAGATGTTTTGCATTATTACTTGCTCCCACATCCCTGTTGAGCATGGCCTTTTGGTCTTGCTTTGTATTTTATTTTGGTTATAGTGATTGATGTTTGAATGGTTGCAGGAGTTTTAACTTCTCCCATTTCATCTCACTCTTTTTGACTTGTTTAAGTCCTTTTGTTTGAATCTTTTGCTTCATCCTTGTTGCATATTTTGAGTCTTGTATTCCTTCTTTACATCTTACATCTCATGTGTGCATTGCTTTTCACTTGTTTAAGTCAAGTCCTTTCCATTTTCCACTTCATCTGTGATTGAATTATCTTGTGTTTACTTGGTTTTTGCCATGATCCCCTTAGGATTCCTAGTCCCTCTGTTTAAAATGAGAGTAGGAGAGACATTAGGTGTTCAATCCTTTTTATGATAACATTAAGGTTCAGTTTCCCCTTAGTCTATGTCTTTCTCTCCTCCTCTCCTAAACACTTCAAAACATCTAATAAAGGATAACATGTGTTGTAAGCTACGAGCCTTAAGTACTTGAGGAATGATGGTTAGGGGGCCTCCTCTCAACTATCTAGAGTGTTTAGCGTATGCCCTTTGGGCGATATGTGACGCATTCGCTCTTAAGTCATAGTCTTTAGTACAACATGAGTTATAAACTTAACTCAATTCACTTCTTGTTTAAAAAATACAAAAACAAAACATCAGACCTTTTTATCCTTCGGGATTAATTGAAAACCATTTTCAGAAAGAGTGTGTTAACTCTTGGTTCTATCGCAAACAGGTAACGCCTATGTCTCCAATGGTTGAGCAGCAATACACCTAACTACTAGAATGAAGGTTTAACCCTACTCAGTTAAAACACTTGAACCAATCTGTGGTCGTGTTAGGCCAAACTATAACTGCTCTGATTTCTCATGCCAGATGAGAATATGTAGGCACAAGACACGATGTCTTGGTGAGCACACTAACAACTAATTTCCCTCTTCTCTCGCCTCCGTGCGATCGAGACTTTCCCACTAACGACTAGCCTTCCTCTTCTCTTGCCCCCGCGCAATCGAGACTAGCCTTGTTCTAAACCTTTAGGTCCTCATACCTTTTTACCCTAGACATGCTACGTCCGTTCTACCACAAACAGGTAATGCCTAAGTCTCCAATAGTCGAGCAACAATAAACCTAACTGCTAGAATATGTACGCTAGTATCGTCTACCGGACCTTTTCTCTCGCCCCCGTGCGATCAAGAACACCCTGTTTACCCGTGGTTGCCAGAACTACATTTTGCTCTGATTTCTCACACCAGATGAGAATACGTAGGCACAAGACACGATGTCTTGGCGAGCAACCTCCCCATGTAGTTTCCCGAACTACGTTGACTCTGACTTTCCCATTGCACGAGGAATACATAGGCATAGGGCGGCGATGTCCTATCGCGTCAGTTCTTTCCATTCTCTCGTTTAGCAGCAGCCTTAGATAGTTTGTTTTTCACCCATAGTCTAGATAACAAGCATGGATCCCGTTGAGTACAACAGACGTGAGGGGTGCTCATACCTTCCCTTTGCGTAACCGACTCCCGAAACCAAGATTTGGTTGCGATGACCTATTTTTTCCCCTTTCGTAGGTTTTCTCAGATTGTTTCCTTTCCCTCTCTTTGGGATAAATAACGAACGGTGGCGACTCTTTTGTCCTTGTCGGCCCCTCTTTGCAGCGATGCGATAGCTGGAGACTCTGTTGGGGACCGGATCATCCCCTATGCGAGTCAATCCTGGCGCTTGTGTGTTTTATCTTTGGGTGTGTATATGTGTATATTTGTACTTTATCGCATTTGCATTTTACTTTCAACATTTTATATATCATTATTGTTGTGATATTGGGTGGGGATGTTCCATTGTGTGACAAGCCAAAATCCAGGGTTGAGAATAACTATAGCATTAGAGTGGAGAGTAGTGTTGGACCTGTATGCTTTCGCATGCATTAGTTCTCACGAAATTCGTGTTCATACGAGGTCTTCTTTGAAGGCATCCTATCTTGTACATTTGTCGGGAAAGGGTGTTGCATCTGAAGGCTGTCGACTCTGGAGACCGATCATTTGGGAGTCAGCTAAGTGAGGCCGCTTCGTTGGACTATGATGCCAAACCATAAATGGTGAACGTATCATCGTTTCTCGAAAGTCTATGACGCTGATAACCGCATAGGATGTCAGACCTTGTCAGAGATAGGTTCATACCTGTGAGTGGGGAGGGTTATGCAGGAAACCTTGACCTTCAACCTACTCAGTTTTCTCGTCAGTATGAGCTTTTGGGTCCTTACATCAGCGCTGTGTTATTTTCTCACCAAAGCGAAGCGCTGGTTCATCTCAGTCAGCAGCACAACAATCTTGATCTCCTGTTGCATTTGCATATTCATTTGCATTTTTTTCATTGATATGTATTTGTGTTTCAGGTGCATTTTTTCCTCTTGATTCTAGTAATTCAATCCACTGTTGACATGGACCCCAATCTGAAGAAGAGTGTAATGTACAAGTTCCCTACACCAGAATTAGGGCCTTTGCTAAGTCTGATTTCTACAGCTGATCGTAGTGTGATGGAGGACTTCAGACATGAGTATGGAAAAATTTTGAGTTTTGTTTGCAAAGCCTCAAGTTTGAGACAAGAGGTGCTTATGTGTTGCTGCAGCTTTATGACCCTCGGTTGCATTGTTTTGTGTTTTCTGAGTATGTTTTGCTGCCAACTCTGGAGGAATTCTCTCACTTGATAGGAATTCCTGTGTTGGAAGGGGTACCTTTTGTGCACTCTGAGAAGGAACCTGAATTATCCAAGATGGCTGACGATCTACATCTTGATGTCTCTGAATTAGAGGGGAATTTGATACAGAGAAGTGGAATCCTTGGTTTTCCACTTCCATTTTTGGTAGGTAAAGCTCAGCATTTTGCAAAGGAGGGATGTTGGTCGGTCTTTAGTGCCATTCTGGCGTTATACATCTATGGGATTATCCTGTTCCCTAACTTACCTGATTTTGTTGACTTGGATGCTTGTTATATCTTCGCCTCTAAGAATCCTGTGCCAACTCTCTTAGGCGATGTTTATCATTCGATTCAGTATAAGAATGAGAACAGATGAGGCAAGAACGTTTCCTGTTGTGCTCCATTGCTGTACAGATGGTTTATTTCACATCTGCCAAAGTTTGGACCTTTTGTTGACCTTGCAGACACCCTTGATTGGTCAGAAAGGCTCATGGGGTTAAGGTCGGAGAACATTATGTGGTTTGACAGAAACCTTTTGGGCGTGGTTGTTTTTCACAGTTGTTATGATTTCCCCAACGTTCCTTTGATGGGGAGAAAGGGTGGCATTAATTATAACCCTGCTCTCGCCGTCAGGCAGTTTGGTTATGCCCTAAGAGAACCTCTAAGGGAAGAAGAAGTACAGGAATCTCTATATTTCACCAGTTTAATTGACGAGGGGACCTTAATCAGATTTGAAAAGGCCTGGGGTAAGATCCATCACAGAGGAAAATCTCTGCTAGGCAAGAGCGATTGCAGAGCTTATGAACCATACATGGGATGGATTCAGGAGAGAGTCGAGAGATTATTTTTACCCTTTCCAGTAAGAGAACCTTTGTATCCTTCAGTAGTTGTAGAACCTATGACAGTTGATGTACAGAAATACAATCAACTGTGGGCTGAAAAGGAAGAACTATGCAAGGTAAACAAAGAATTAGAGAAGGAAATTGTGTAGCTTAGGAGTGAATGGAATCAAGCTACCCATTCATCCAAGAAGAAGACAGAGATAGTGAACAAGATGGGTAGGGAATTGACAAAAGAGATTAGTGCCCGAGAACGAGTAGGTCGAGATTTGAAGAGGGTCAATGATGTTCTCAAAGGTAAGAAGAAGGAGCTAGAGAAAGCACATTTAGAGATATCAAAGTTCAACGCCCAATGGAATGCTATCCTAACTAACAACAAAGAGAGAGAAGATAAACTTCGTCAGCAGATTGACAGTTTGAAAACTCAGCTTCGAGTCAGAATTGAGAAAACTCTAGGAGAATCCTTGCGCCAATATGAAAGCGACCGTAAACTCCGCGAAGCTCTTGCAACGTTGGAAGAATACAAGTTGAGATTATACTTGAAGAAACCCAAACTTGAAGATGCCTTTGGGGAGGATGCTTAGGAAGACTACGTTCAAGGTTTGCAAGTCACCATCAGCAAGAGGGATCTGCTCATTCAGGGATTGATTGACAGACCTGATCATCCGGACATGAAGGAGTTATTAGAAGAGTTCCAGACTCGACACCGTATCTGATGTATTTTCTCTTATTTTGTTGTTATGTTGTATTCCGGCCATCACCAGGATTGTTGGATGAGGTCGTGTTGACTCAGTTGTATATCCTCTGTGATGTATATTGATACCCTGCGCCTCATTTTATTTATGAGAAGATTTTTCTGGCTACCTCTGTTGGTTTTTCGTCCTCTTGTCATGCTTGTGGAACTAGAATCAAGGGGATAAATTTCCCTGAAACATATTTACATGTCTGCATTTTACATCATTTTTCATATTGTATTACAGGTGTCCAGATTCCGTTGACCTTACTTCTTCCTATGGTTCTTCACTAGTTTGTTTCAAGATTGAAGACCAGGCGATTCATCACTATTCTACGCGGGGAAATCAACGAAAAGTTATAGATCAGATTCAAAACGAGCTACAGGAGTTCCGTGATCGTATAACATCATTTATGGACCTGATGCAAGGGGTCGCCAATGGACAAGAATAATTGAGGACGCTGGTCCAACCTCTGATTGCAAGGATTGACGGAAGTGGGGTTCTTCATGGTGGAACTACTATTGTTCCTCCTCCGACTGATGCGGGTACTCCGCGCGCAGATGTTATCCGATAGTGGTTGTCCCTCTGGGCGGAGGAAATCAGAATGGAGTTCACATTCCAAGAGTGACGTGTGCAGTGCACGGTAAGGATGGTCCCCAGTGGGAACAAGATGAGCAGGATGGCGTCTTCTCCATGGGAGACCTTGGTGCAGGTCTACAATCTGATGTGGACAGAAGGTTCAGGGCGATAGAGGAAAAGATGAAGAGCCTTGAGAACCAGAATTCTGTGGGTCTAAACATGCCAAATTTGGGATTGATTCCGGGACTGAGGATCCCTCCGAAGTTCAAGGTTCCAGATTTCAATAAGTATAAGGGGATGACCTGTCCCAGGGTGCATCTTCTCTCTTATTACAGAAAAATGTCAACATACTCTGATGATGAGAAGTTACTTATGCATTTTTCCAAGATAGCTTATCAGGTCTGTCCTTAGAATGGTATATGGGTTTAGAGCCGGTTAATATCAAAAGTTGGAGAGATTTGGAAGAGGCTTTTGTCAAACACTATCAATATAACAGTGATTTGGCACCAAACCGTGTACAGTTGCAAAACCTTTCACAACGGAACAATGAAGGATTCAAGGTGTACGCCCAGAGGTGGCATGAACTTGTCGTGAGGGTCTAACCTCCCATGGTGGAGAGAGAACTTATCGACATGTTTGTGGCTACATTTCCCGGAGTTTACTATGAGAAATTGATAGGCAATATTTCTGGCAGCTTCTCGGATTTGATCATTACAGACGAAAGAGTCAAAAATGGCATAAAGTTGGGGAAGATACAGGCAGGAGAAGGGCCCTCATCTAGGGGAGGTAGGAAGAACTTTGGTACCAAGAAAAGAGAAAGTGAAACAAATGCGATTTCGAGTTTCAAGAACCGGAATAGGAACCAAAATCAGCGTAAACATCAACAATACTATCAACAACAACCTCAAGTGGCGAGTATTGTTATTCCAGCAGTACCACCTCAGCAACAGCAACACCAACAGCGCCCACAATAGCCGCAACAACAGAATTATGCGTCGCGACCGTTCCTGGATCACAGAAGGACGGTGAACAGGCACTTTGATGCACCGTCGATGCCTTACACACAATTACTACAATATTTAATACAACTGCAGTTGGTCCAGAAAGAATGTTAGCACCTTGGACCGGCCCACTGCCTCCAGAATATGATGTTAATGCTCGGTGCGACTTTCACTCAGGTGCGTCCGGTCATCACATTGATAATTGTAAAGCTTTCAAGCACAAGGTATAAGACCTTATCGACAGTAAAGCTATTAATTTCACGCATGATGTGCCCAATATTGTCCAGAATCCCATGCCTAACCATGGAGCGGCTGGTGTGAACGCTATTTTTGAGGAAGAGGGTTTGAATCTGGTGTCTAATGTGGAAGAGCTGAAAACTCCTTTGAGTTTTGTGAAGAGTAAGTTGTTGGAAGGTGGGGTGTTCCCTGGTTGTGGAAGAGACTGTGAAGATTGTGTAGCTTATCCTGAGGGATGTAAAAGTTTGAAAAGTCATGTACAGCGTATGATGGATGAAGGTATACTACAGTTTGATAGGATCGGTGGGAAGAACGACGAAAGGGTAATTAGTGGAGAGAAGGATGAGGTGGCCACCATCTCCATTCCTTACAAAACAATCGACATTTATGCGCCTCTGAGGCCACCCACTATCATAATTACTAAGGCGGGACCTGTACCCTACGAAAGCACCAAGGCGATCCCATGGAATTATGGGGCTGAGGTTTTTTGCAATGGTCAAAAGCAAGAGCTGAAGAGTTTGTCGTTTGATTCTGTTGATAATTTGGCAGGAACCGGTGGAGTAACCAGAAGTGGGAGGGTGTTTGCACCTCCAGAAGCGAATGTTGAAAGATCCAATAAGGGAAAAAGGAAGGCTATGATTGAAGAAGGTTCCCAGCATGGTGAGGAAGAAACTTTGTTGAAGGACGCGGAAGAATTTATGTGTTTAATCAAGAAAAGTGACTATAAGATTGTAGACCATTTGTAACAAACTCCTTCAAAAATTTCCATCTTATCATTGTTATTGTGCTCTGAGGCACATCAAAATGCCTTGCTGAGAATTTTGAATAATGCCTATGTACCGCAGGAAATCTCTGTGAATCAACTTGAAGGGGTGGTGGCCCATGTTAACACCGGGAACGGGCTGGGATTTACAGATCTTGATTTGACCCCCAAAGGAAGAGACCATAATCACGCTCTGCATATCTCCATTGAATGCAGAGGGGCTGTACTGTTGCATGTGCTGGTGGACATTGGGTCTTCACTTAATGTGTTACCCAAGAAAGCTTTGATGAAGCTGGACACTGAGGGAGTAATGTGCACCCCCAAGTGATTTGGTTGTACGAGCATTTGATGGGACAAGAAGGTCCGTTTTTGGAGAAGTGACTCTTCCAATCCAGGTTGGCCCAGAAGTTTTCAATGTCGTTTTCTACATAATGGATATCCATCCGGCATATAGTTGTCTATTGGGACAACCTTGGATCCATTCGGCGGGAGCCGTGACGTCAACTCTACACCAGAAACTGAAGTACATGGTGGATTGTAACATTGTCACCATTTGCGATGAGGAGGATATCATGGTGAGCCATCGTTCCTCGTTTAAGTATGTGGAGGTAGACGAGGAGATTCATGAAATGCTATGCCATGCTTTGAAATCGTCCAGATCAAGGAGAAGGCGCCAGTTGATGGCAGAGTGACAGAGGTTGATATGTCGTCTTTCAAGGAAGCACAAGCCGTGGTGAAGTCTGGATCATCCCAGAGGTGGGGACAAGTCTTGAGCGTCCCTAATAAACAAGACAAGTTTGGACTGGGGTGCATCCCGTTATCGTCTTCATCTTCTTCGTAGAGCGCCTTGCGCTACATGGGACCAGTCCAATTCACAAGCGGTGGGGTAATATTTGATCGAATCAATCCTGTGTCTGATGAGGAAGGAGACAGTGACTGCGATATGGATGCATGGATCCGACCATGTATTCCTGGCCAGAGTTTGAACAATTGGACCATCAAAGAAGTTATCCCAGTGACTTATGAAGAGTAATTGCCTTGTTTTTAATTATGTACAGCCTTATGTTCTGCCCGGAGCATAGTGGTCTTATTTGTAGGGCCCTATCTTTTATGTTTGAACAATCATTTGATCATTAATCAAAAGGCGTCTTTGCATTCAAATTTTGTGATCCTTGTTTTTCTTGTTTTTATTCTAACAATAAAATGGCGATGTGATTTGTGTTTGTTTGCATATCATTTAAGCATTAAATCATCATCATTACAGGTTTCACATCGCAGATGCCACTGACTCAGACTCGTTTATGAATCGGTATGACTTTGATAATCCGATCTTTCAAGCGGAAGAAGAGATTGAAGAAGACGAAGACCTGCTTGAAGAGCTCGCCAGGTTATTAAGACAAGAGGAGAAGTTCATTCTGCCTCATCAAGAAGAAGTTGAATTCGTCAACCTGGGTACAGAAGAGGCTAAGAAGAAGGTCAGAATAGGGGCTGCCTTAGAGGATGATGTCAAACAAAGACTGGTAGAATTGCTCTGAGAGTATAAGGATGTTTTTGCTTGGTCCTACGAGGATATGCCCGGACTCGATACAGATATTATGGTTCATCGCCTACCCCTTCGAGAAGAGTGTCTGCCTGTCAAGAAGAAGTTAAGAAGAACCAGGCCGGATATGGCAGTAAAGATCAAAGAGGAGGTCTAGAGGCAATTGGACGCCGGATTTCTTGATTTGATGAACTACCCTCCGTGGGTCGCTAACACTGTTCTCGTACCTAAGAAGGACGAAAAAGTCAGGATGTGTGTTGATTATAGAGACTTGAACAGAGCGAGCCGAAGGATGACTTCCCGCTCCCCCACATTGATGTGCTTGTTGACAATAATGCTCAGTACTCAGTGTTTTCCTTCATGGACGGTTTCTCCAAATATAACCAGATTAAGATGGCCCCGGAGGACATGGAGAAAACAAAATTTATCACACAATGGGAACGTTTTGCTATAAAGTAATTCCTTTTGGGTTGAAGAATGCAGGGGCAACTTATCAGCGGGCAATAGTCACTTTGTTTCATGATATGATTCATCATGAGATTGAGGTCTATGTTGATGATATGATTGCAAAGTCACAAACGGAGGAAGGACACTTGGTAAATCTGTTGAAGCTTTTTGAGAGGTTAAGGAAGTTCAAACTAAGGTTGAATCGAGCATGTGCACTTTTGGTGTACGGTCAGGAAAGTTGTTGGGGTTTATAGTCAGTGAAAGAGGAATTGAGGTTGATCCTGCGAAAATAAAAGCAATTCAGGAAATGCCAGCACCAAAGACGGAGAAAGAGGTTTGTGGTTTCCTGGGTAGATTGAACTACATTGCAAGGTTCATATCTCACCTCACAGCCACTTGTGAACCAATGTTCAAATTATTAAAGAAAGATCAGGCAGTTGTCTGGAACGAAAATTGCCAAAGGGCATTCGAGAAAATAAAAGAGTATTTGCAGGAACCTCCAATACTGATGTCCCTAATGGCGGGAAGACCTTTGATAATGTACTTAACGGTTCTTGAGAATTCCATGGGTTGTGTTCTCGGTCAACACGACGAGACAGGAAGAAAAGAGCATGTCATTTACTACTTGAGTAAAAAGTTCACAGATTGTAAGTCCAGATACTCAATGTTAGAGAAGACGTGTTGTGCACTCGCTTGGGCCGCCAAACGCCTAAGGCAGTACATGTTAAACCACACAACCATGATAATTTTGAAGATGGATCCGATTAAGTACGTGTTTGAGAAGCAAGCTCTTTCGGAAAGGATTTCTAGATGGCAGATGGTTTTGACAGAGTACAACATTCAATACGTCTCCCAGAAGGCCATTCAATACGTATTTTTCCGTTCTTATGGTTTTTGCAGGTGCCTTTTACGTGATGTCGTGTGAAGGGTTATGCTATAGAACGGCTTGTAGGGTCATACTCTTTGGCCTTTTGGTGCAGGCTTTTTCAAGAAGTAGTCTTCATGTATTGTATGTTTGAACTTATTTCAAGGGCCCGTGTTTGGCGATTTTTGTATAGAAAATGATAATGGTTTTTTTTGTAAATGGTATGGCCTTGTGGCATTTTATGAATTGATGAGTCGGGCATAGATGAAATGGCTCGTGTGGTTCTTCATGATGTAGCTTTTCTCCCCTTTTTATTGTTTTTTGGGAATTTTTGTAATAATTTTTTGTAATAAGAAAGTGAAATGGGCCTTGCTAGATTTTTGACAATTTCTTGCATTATAAGGGCTTTCTTTACTAACAGTACCATATACCCTTACTTTGAATTGCAAAATGTACCTCCATGAAATGTGCTTGACCTTGGTAGTAAAAGTTTTGAAGTTCAATGCAGCCACCGCCTTCGAAACCAATAGAATACTTAGAACTTGAAATAGGTTGGACGGAAATTTTGAATAAATCAATCTTGAATGGATCCTTGGAATCATAGAAATGTGACTTGAATTTCAGTACAATTATACAAAACCTTAATTGAAGAAAAATGAATTCGATCCTGATGATCTTCAATTATGAAGCACTTGATCTTGACACGTTATGATATCTTGACCCACACATCAATGCTTTGGATCAACATGAAACCCTACTTGAAACATCAAACCCACATCACTTGAATTAATGTACACTGGCCTTGATCACGAAACAAAATCTCGCTTGACCAACAAATTAGGTCAACACCCTATCAACCTCAATCAATACCACACACTTGAATTGATGCCCTTTAATGAATCTTGAATCAATTCAATTCAACCTCGTGACAAAATTAACATATTTTTTAGAATTTTTTACTAATGGTTGATGAATATACCAAATGAAAGCTATACATAAATAGGACAAATTTGGGGTATGACACCTTCCATAAATGATAATTAGAACCATTCAACAATACCATCTTCATCTTTGCATTTGACTCCATCATTCAAACAAGTAAAATAGTTTTTAACCAAGAGCTCTAATGTTACTCTGATGGAAAATTAAGACACAATAATAGACCAATACGCACCGAATATAAAACTTTCCAAACTTATAGGAACCTTGAGGATCAACAACAAATATAAGACGAAAAATCGAACAAATAAAGGCACAAAAGAACACCGATATTTTAACGTGGAAACCCCTCAACATGAGTAAAAACCACGAGTTGTCCAGACCAAAGAAATAATTCCATTATAATCAATTAATGGTACAAGAGATTCTTAAAGTGATTCACAAATTAGTGCTAACAACCGCAAATCACAAAGCAAACTAGCTTACAAATAAGAATAAAAAAGCTGAAAATTTTCACCAAATCTACAGCTTCAGTGCGAATCAAATAACTTTCATCTCAGACGTTGTTTTGAAATTCTGAACAGTCAAAAGTTAGACATATGTGTTACGAACACGTCCTTCAAATTTGAGCTCGATCCAACGATTAACGAATTAGGGATCGTTGATTTAGTGAGACAGGTTGCAGAAAAACAGAAATTAGTTTCTCTCATCTTTCTCTCTTTTGAATCCTTATTTTTCATCTATCTCTCTCAACCCTAAATTTATCCCCTCCAGTTAAATAAGTGAGACAAATAAAAAAATCATATTTAGGCCTTTCCCCACATAAGAAAGAAACTTAAACCCAAAAAATTTCTCAACAACACTATAACAAAAAAATATTATGTCCTTCCATATTTCCTTTTCTTTTTTTACTTTTACAGACTTCATTTTAATAGAAACGTTATTTCCCAATCTAAAATCAACTTGTATTCGGATCTAATGGCTCTAGATTCTATTCATTGTGCAACAGGTACTTGTTTTTAAAATAGAACTTAAAAATTACGAAAGTGAAAAGATCAAGAGTACTGCTTATAATATCAATTATTGATTTTTTGCTTATGTATTCACTTTTCTTTTTTAAATACACAACACTAATATCACTCACTTTACTAAACTACAAATAACTTCATGCAACAGACACTGAGTCACATAACTAAGAAAAATGCCAATCAACAATGTTTAAAAAGGATAAGGCATCAAAGATAGTGATATATATATTCCTTGATCATGTTATGGACCAAAATATTCGGTAGGACAAGTTGCATCATTGTGAATTTTACTCAGTCCATCCAACGACTAAGGAAACACTAACGATAACTCAGGTCGTGCTCCCCCAGTCGGTTAGTCTAACGATAACTCAGGTCGTGCTCCCCCAGTCGGTTAGTTTAAGTATTTACACCATATGAATTACTATGTTTGGATTGATGGAACATAGCGGAGCGGAGCGGTGTAGAACATAGCGGAGCGGAATGGAACCAAGCAAAATAGAATATAGATTTCATTTCCATTATTTGATTATCTTATTAAAAATATCTCACTCCATCATATACACCCTCAAATGGGGATTTCATTCTATCATGTTCCATTTCATTCCATCCATTATATACAAATCCAAACAATAGAATCTTATTATTTATCACTTTATTCCATTTCATCCCATTCAATACCACAAATTCAAACATTCCTAAGAAACCATAGTTTGTTTATTAATTCATAAATTACAATGATGTACAATTTCTTACCCCTCCTATTTATACAACTAAAGTTAAATACACTGCATCATGATCCCATTGTATTAACATTGAAGTACACAATCTTCTTAAATTCACCTAGGAGGATTGACAGATGCCGAACGAAATCGTTATAGGGAAAGAAATTATTTCACCTCTGAACAATTATTAGGCCCAACTGGTTCTCTCAAGCAATTTGAAATTGCCATGACTGCTGATTCAATAGATGCATCTTCCCCCTGTTTCATTTGGTACAAAACCATTACCACGCCGTTAAAAGAAGATATCTATATTTAAATGCAAAGATTTGACTCTTCTAGAATGAAAATAAATTAAAGTGAGAAAACCAAGGATTGATATTACAGACATTCATGATTTGTTATGTATCTAAAGCGAGTTGCTCGCTTTATATGAGCACAAAAGAAAGTGAGCTTACCTTCTCCCTCCAATAGAAAATGTTCCCATACTTGCCTGCCAAACGACTCCAGAAACTACGCGGGATGTCCAAATCTACAGAAGCACCAACGTTGAAATTCAGTATATTGCCTGCTCAACAAAAAAACTACTTAATATCACTGTTATTGGCAGATGTATCAATTAGAAGAAGCCAAAAAAATATTAACAACGAAAGAACCTTAGTAACAAAAGGTGTGGTAGTACGTGTGAAAGTCCAACGGTTTATATTAGTATACGTTCGAGTAAAAATTAGTTAAACTATAAATTTAATGTAAAAACCATATTTGGAGTTAAAATATTCAAATTCTAACTTCAAGTAAAAATTAATTCTATATGCAAAAGCAGTATACTTAAACAATCAAATATAGGCAAGTAGTCTCATAGATCTTTACCAAATGTGGGATCAGCAACAAAAACAACTGTACTGTCATCTACTTGCCAGAAATCTTTGACAGCCAAACCTGCATAATAACGTAACATGAGTTTCAGGTTTCAATTTTCACTTCATTATTGAATAACCTCAAGTCAGCCCTTAAAGTGTGTCAAGACTGTGATCATAAACCTGGAGTATCCGGATAGTTCTGGGCCAAAACTCTCAACTTGTATCCAGTATCTTTTTCAAGAGCAGAAATCTCTTGTGCTAGTCTTTTCTCCTGAACATGAATGATCAATTTAACATCATTAATATTCTTTCAAGAGCAACAATCATTAGCCAAGCTTGAAATAGCTGTCGGGATAACTGTTGCATTCATGTGGAAATCCTTAATATTACAAAAAATCACTGTCAAATATGGTCGATGTGATCTAAACCACAAACATTGAGGTTTTGACATCACAAAAAACTATCATGTCAGTTTCCAAATTGTGGTCACAGACCTTCATTTAAAACTTATCAATAGCATTCATTTCACACACAAAATTAGAAGGATCGTTTTTTTTTCTCGGTAGAAACCAGTTATCCTCTGTGTGCAACTGCAGAGACTAATCCCTCAAGTCAGGGAGGACCACGATGGACGGCAAAATTTTCCCACAAAACAATTTAACATTGTTGCGTTCCTAGGGCTAGGTTCGAACCCAAGACTTCTAGTTAAGCTAGAATAAATCCCTTGCCATCTCATTCAAGTGCTCTTGAGTAGGATAGGTAGTTTTAAGTTGATGTTCGCTATGAGTTGTTTAAATAAGTTATCCTAGACAACTTGTAGAAATAAACTATATTCTTAGAAGTTTTATATAAATGCTCCCAACAAGATTCAATAGTGTTTCGGGCTAGCCAAGATATTCTCACATTGCTTGGGAATCGAGTTTATCCCTACACATCAACCAAACAAGGCGAGGCGTCTTTTCTAAAAGACAAAGTTGTGATGACTCTCACACCTAAAACGGACAATACTTTGTAGCCCAGTAGAGTGGACTTAGGTTTTATGATTCAAATTGAAATAACCACGTCATCAAAGTGAGTCACTAAAATGGCTAGAGAAAAGAGACACGTTTCACTTGATCCAGCAATTAAGGGAATAAAGTTAACTAGAAATATTCTCTCAACCTTCTATAAAAGGGAGCATTGATTGGCAACAGAGGCATGAAGAAAATTGTTGAGTAACTCCTTTCTCCTCTTTGGTGCTCTCACTGAGAGTAATGGTTAAGTCTTGTACTTGATCTTCTTTTTTTCTACTAGTTTCACACTTTATCATTTACCCTTGTATTCACTTAATTTCACTTGTACTTTTTTTAGTGAATTCTATACAAAGAGATATTTCATCCATTGTTTACATTTTCTCTACATTCAATTATTGCAAAGGACTAAACCCTTACATTGGAGCAACTTATGCCTTGCGTATGAACCGCTTTGAGGAGCAATCGGTTGCACTTCAAGTGAACTCTACTTCTAATGGTGGTTTGGACTCAATTTGGCCATCTTCGGAGAATAATTACTTGGGATGCTTACAGGAATGACCGACAAATCGCAAGAAGAGATCCAAGCTTCTGCTTCGCTCGATGTCAATCTTACGGCACACACAATTGATAGCCGAATTCATGCTGTTTATGTGCTAACATGTTCATCATATGCTTATACCATCACTATCTCCTCATGAGACGCCCACCATCTGTTTGTTAAAATGTCCACACCGTTTAATTTCTCTTGTGACATGCTTACAAGTCTGCTGAGTATGATGCAATGCAAACCCCTGCATTTTTTGGACAAGCTGATATGGACACTTCTAAATATACTGCAAGTTCTATTTTGTTTCATAATTATCATGATTGCAGCCGTAATTGTTCCCTATCTAGTGAATATACCATAAGCACTTATACCATAAACACTTATCATAAGCACTTATATCAGAAGCTGAAATATATCAATTCAAACCTTTCCTTCATAATACCTGACCATCGGAGAGGAATCCGGCAACATCAATGACTGTAGTAAACTCTTTAGGAAGCAATTCTGGCTTATTGACACCAACTTTTGCTGCCTCGGCTATTTCAGCACCTACCAATTTCAACAATTTTTAATTTATTTATTTTGCAGTATTGAAATTAAAAGAAAAATGCAAAAAAATAAAAATAAAAATGAAGTTGATTAATGAGTAGTACCTCCGAATAATAAACAAAGTGAGAGGGCACTGGATAGAGCAAAATGCAAAGGTTTGGAACTGGAAGTGTTGTGTGAGGGAGAGAGGTGACACGACAGCGTTTTGGGTAGTAATAAAGTTCGAACATGACGTGAGCGTTGTGGTGGCAAAGTGAGAGATGCGAATGGTGATGGGTTGTGATGAACAAGAAGAAGAGGGTGAGAAGGATAACGTGTTATCATAGTCCTTTTCATCTTGGAAAAACAAAACAATTATGAATGCAATTTTCTATAAAGCATTAGCAAATGATGTAGCATTATGTATATGCTTATGAACAAAGTTTATGGAAAAATAATTTTTGAACTTTTAAGAGTTTCTAAACAAAGTTAATGTAAAATAATAGTGATAATTAACACTGAGATAATAATTTTGAGAGATATAATCAAAATTTGAAAACAATTATAACTTATAATTTTCATAAATCGGAAAGAAAAAAATACATAATAACAAACAATCAAATTCTGCTACTAATATGTTTATCATATATTAATATTGTTTCGGATCGTCCACAAGATATAAAAGATAAAGATTTAATAAGTAAACAAACGATACATGAAATACGAAGTAGGTAGACTCTTTCTCTCTACTAAGTAGACAATACCTCTCACGCGAAAGCGTGGTAATTGTCCAAATCAATTCAACAGTAGACTGTATCTCACGTCATTACACATGCGTGCAGTTACTAATCATTTCTCCTATTTAAAGATGCAAGTGTGTCACTTCATTGGGATTCAAATTCTTTATCATCCAAACACTATTTTTTCACTCTCGCACTGACTTGAGCGTTTGAGTGTTAATGGATTGGAACGTTATGCCAATGATTGGAACATTATGTCAATCAATTGTAACGTTATGCCAACCGATTGACTCATCAATTCGACTTATTGATCATTTTCTTTTTTAGTTTTTTCAACTTTTATATAAAGGAGGCTCGCCTCCATTTCATTTCACACCACCTCTCAATGATTTACATTTTCTTTAAAATTTCTCTAAATTTTCTCTCTTTCTCTATTCATAAATATTTTTCTTCCTTTAAGATTGCCTTAGTGTTTTTTTGAGTGAAACTTTACTTGTGAGAAATAATTTTTGTAAGTGGTTGTGTCGTCATTTAAATTCTCAAGAGTGCAATACTCTTGGAAGATTAAGTTAGATTCTTGAGATAAACTTGATATAAAATCTCTATGATTGGTTTCTTAAGATTTGCAGAAAAAATATTTTCTTTGGTTATTGTGAGAAGCCATAAATCTTTAAGAACCATTCGCTAGCTTACGAAAATATTGGGTTGAGAACTTTAAGGATTTCAAATAAGAAAATCGAGTTGGGGTTTTCCTTTAAGATTGTTGAGGATTTGAAGGTTTGGGAAAGATTACACAATTCGGATCCGATCGAGTGAAAGCCTTGGGACATGATTTGTTGGTTACTTGATCAATCTTGATAAAAGGTTTTGGAGGTGGTAGAATAACAACAAACCTAGAGTTTGTAGGATTAGATTTCTTCATCTCTTGTATACACACATTTGCAAAGTAAGATATATTATAATATCTCAATTCAAATTCGAATTGAGGGTAGACATACTCATAGCGAGTCCGATTAGGGAACTGCCTAAACAAATCCTTGTGCACACACTCTCAACAATGGTTCTTAAAGATCAATACTCGTTACTAGGTCCTCTAGAACTAAAACTCAGACTAAGCTATCGAATGGTTTTTACAGATTTATGGTTCCTCTAGAACATCAATATCCAAAAATGAATACTCGTTATTGGTTCTTCTAGAACTAAAACTCAGCAAAAACCTCGCGAGTGCTAGGCCACATCAATGGTTCCACTAAAATGAACATCTCAGCATCAATAGTTTTCCTCTTTATGAGGCACTCATCACAAACTCAGCATAACAATTAAAGATATATAATTTTCTCATCAATACTCATCAAACAACATCATACAACAGTAAACAGTAAAAAAAAACCAGAAACCACTCGAAAAATTGAGTCAAATGACCTAAAAGAGTCAACATGGGGGCTGGCAATCAACCCCTCGCAGGTTTGGCGACCGTCACCCCACCCGCCACCCTTTCTTCTCAAATCTCCTATCATCGTTTACGGCTAGGGTGAAAACGTCTGTCGCAATAAGCTGACGGTCATATCGTCTGGTGGCTAACGCTAGGGACGGATCCAAAAATTTTAATAAGAGATGTCAAAATTAAATATTATAAATATTTATAAAAAAAATATGAAATGATGAAAAATAACAACAACAAAAATATTATAAAATTGAAAACACCTTAACATTTAAAAATTATATTTATGTTTTTTTAAATATTTGAAAATGATTTTTTTTCATTTTTAACACTATTAAATATATTACTTTGATTGATAAAATCAAGTCACAACAATTAAAATTTCTTTATCAAATGTAAAAAAGAAAAAAAAAAACTCTTATGCTTAAGCTTGTTATACTAATAAAAAAAATTCATTATTTATCTTTTGTAAAAATATTATTTAGTTTTTGAAATTGTCTCTAACTCATCATATAAATCATATAAATTTAAAAGTGATACAAATTCAAAATTGTTTCAACTTTACACCAAGGTCTTCTTTATTCAACTACCTGAATTTGTTTAAAATTTTACCTTCTAAGACTATGTTAATTGACTAACTAATATAATAAAAAAAACTAACAAATATTATAATAATAATAATAATAATAATAATAATAATAATAATAATAATAATAATAATAATAATAATAATAATAATAATAATAATAATAATAATAATAATAATAATAATAATAATAATAATAATAATAATAATAATAATAATAATAATAATAATAATAATAATAATAATAATAATAATAATAATAATAATAATAATAATAATAATAATAATAATAATAATAATAATAATAATAATAATAATAATAATAATAATAATAATAATAATAATAATAATAATAATAATAATAATAATAATAATAATAATAATAATAATAATAATAATAATAATAATAATAATAATAATAATAATAATAATAATAATAATAATAATAATAATAATAATAATAATAATAATAATAATAATAATAATAATAATAATAATAATAATAATAATAATAATAATAATAATAATAATAATAATAATAATAATAATAATAATAATAATAATAATAATAATAATAATAATAATAATAATAATAATAATAATAATAATAATAATAATAATAATAATAATAATAATAATAATAATAATAATAATAATAATAATAATAATAATAATAATAATAATAATAATAATAATAATAATAATAATAATAATAATAATAATAATAATAATAATAATAATAATAATAATAATAATAATAATAATAATAATAATAATAATAATAATAATAATAATAATAATAATAATAATAATAATAATAATAATAATAATAATAATAATAATAATAATAATAATAATAATAATAATAATAATAATAATAATAATAATAATAATAATAATAATAATAATAATAATAATAATAATAATAATAATAATAATAATAATAATAATAATAATAATAATAATAATAATAATAATAATAATAATAATAATAATAATAATAATAATAATAATAATAATAATAATAATAATAATAATAATAATAATAATAATAATAATAATAATAATAATAATAATAATAATAATAATAATAATAATAATAATAATAATAATAATAATAATAATAATAATAATAATAATAATAATAATAATAATAATAATAATAATAATAATAATAATAATAATAATAATAATAATAATAATAATAATAATAATAATAATAATAATAATAATAATAATAAAAAAATGCCAAAATTTTCATTTAAAGAATTGATAAAGAATTCAACATAATACAAAAGATAATTAATAGGTCGTTCACAAATATTTATGTTTTTTCTTTTACTTAAAAGATAATTGTATATCACTTTCACCTTTATTCATATAACTAATTTTTTATTAGTATATTATTCACAGTTTTCAAAGACAAATTAAAATTTGCCTAAAAATATATATCTATGCTGACAAAATAGTATTTGTCTAAAATGAAATATTTTATTTCTTGCATAATAAAAAGTAAGGAGTGATGTTGATAGTGTGCCTCATCTGTGAGACAGAATTGTGGGGCATCGTTCTATTTTAATTGAGGTTAAAATATAAAACATTCAATTATTTACTAACTTAAAATTAAGTATGTGAGGTCAACTGCCCCCATTTCATAGTACCAAGATTCGTCCTGGCTAACGCCCGTCAGCCTAGCCCAAGAGACCTCCTTCTCCAACGCCCTGACGGGTTGGTCGTCATCCCTTATGACATCCATCACCACTGCGCAGAACACATATTTTTGTGTTTAGCCTCTCTGGAACTCTAATTTCGAGTCTCAATCATCCCAAAACGCAAAAGAATCATCAAACACAAATAATCCAACATTCACACATCAAAATAGATAGATTTAACACATATATCATCAATTAAACCAAAATTCATCATCATAATTTATCAAAACATAACCTAAACTCAAGAACATAACACTTATGAATTTAACACACACATCCACATAAATTCCAGCAATAATCATAGCATGAATTTATAATTAAATATCAATAACCTAAAGAGGTTTTTCAAAAACCATCTCAAGGTTCAATATCATCAATGGAGGAAAAAGGAAAGGAATATGGAAAGAGGATAAGGAACTCTCTCCATCTTTCATGCTTAAACACCCATATCATGAACAATTCCCCCTACATCAGATTCGCAGAAAACATCAAGCTTTGTCTATAGAGCCTCTTCTTCATTGCTCTACTAGGGTTTTGCTCACAACTCTGTTGACAACTTTGTTTCACAAAAAAGCGCATGTTATATATTTCCCTACTCTATTTAATAAAACCCGTATTTTTATTTTAATTAATTATGGGATAACCATGATATTGTTAGACAATAGGCTTCGATCTAGAAGAGAGATGGATATATCATGAAGGTGTGAGAAAACACAAGAAAGGGGGTATGAATTGGGTTTTCAAAATAAAAGTTTTTTGTGAAACTCAAACAAAGATCACAAATAAACTAACAAGAGAGAAAGACACGCGATATATCCTAGTTCACTTGAAAACTATCAAGTTAATCCAGTCCACCCGCCAAGGTGATTCTGCCTTTATACACAAGGACTTAATCCACTATAATCAACTTATTACACTGCACTAGCAACCGCTGGTGACTAATAACCAAAAGACTAATTGTCTCTTCTTAAGGATTCTGACCTAACTGATCCCTCAAGGAATCACAAACAATTGTTTGAACAAAAATGTTTACAATGAATTGCTTCTACACAAGCAGATATAAACACTATTAATAACTCAAATAACTTAAAGAAACTTATACAATATGAACAATGTTCTTTCTTTGTATTGTGGTGCTTGAATATTGTTGCTTCAGTTCTTCATAGTTTGCTTTCTTTTTTATCATACATTCTTCTTGTTTTCTTCAAGTAATCAAGTCCTTATATAGCCAGAAAAAGATCTGTTGGAGGGCAGATCAGGAATATCCTTTAGATAGCTGGCGACTTGAAATAATATCGTTACGCAGGGATGAAAATCATACATAAAAGTTGTCCTTTGTACAACCAAATTAGGGTAGTGGAATGGTAGTGGAATAGAATGTGTTTGATATGTACTATGTATTATTTCCCTCGTAAATGTTTGATCTTATCTTCTATACATCAGAGACTTCTGAATAAAGATGATTGAAGCATGAGTAGAAGAGTTGATCACTGGGTCTTTAGAGTCTTGAGTCTTCAGAACTTGTTCACCAGAACCTTGTTTCAGAGTCTTAAGCACTCAGTCTTTAAAACCCTTGGTCTTTAGTAACTTAAGTCTTTAGAACGTTATTTAGCAGAACTCTGTCTTCAGCACTTAATCTTTAGAAACTCAAGTCTTCAAAACTTTGTTTAGTAGAACCTTGTCTTCAGAGTCTTCAGCACTTAGTCTTTAGAAGATAATGACTTCAGAAGCTAGACAGCCTTCAGAAGTAAGACATCAGAGTCACGCTCAGAACCAGAATCTAAGAGATCATTGTAGCAACAACATATTATCTTCTTAGAATCTTTCTGAATGTGAGTAGATCAGAAGCATACTTGCTTTTATGGTGCAGAAGTGACTTTGATCAGATCAGAGTGACATTGCACAAGATATCTATCAAAGTCAGAGCTTTCTCTATCAGAGTTTGTACCTGTTTGTTAATTCTTTAGAAAAACTAACGTTACAGTACCAAAATTATTCTCACACAAATACTACTTTGTTATTATAAAAACATAGAGATATCTTGCAGAACCAAATCTTGTTCTAACAATCTCCCCCTTTTTGATCATGACAAAACAATGCATTTTGATGACACAATTCTGTACGAAGATAATCAATAGGAAATGATAGAGATAAGTTTTAGAAATAACTTCCCTTTATCAGGCTCCCCCTGAATTTAAGACTTAAAAAAAATCTTATCAGATTTTGGATACCAGAGCCGGATTATAAAGATCTTGTTAGATCTAGAGTAACAGTGCTTGATTATAATGGTATTGATTGGTTAAACCAGAGCCTGATTGCCAAGATATCAATTTGTTCCTAAGAAACATTCTAAGAAAAATTGTGTGCAATTAAAAAGTTAGAATGTCAGAGCCATGATTCAGACAATGTATTTTTATCATTAATTTTCCATTAAACACAATAAGACAAAGGAAACTAAGGGGTGGCCGAAGGAGTGTGAGTGTCTAAGGTTGAGGAGGAGAAGGGAGCCTCCGAAGGATCTGAGCAAGTGCATTCTGAATGCTGGAAGTGACTTCATCTTGCTTGTCCATTCTTGTTCTGAACAACTCTTGCTCCTTCTGTATGCTTTCCAAAGTTTTGAGAATTGGATCAGAAGTAGAGTTTTCAGCAACTCTCAGGACATCTTCTTGATTTTTCAGTGCAGCTTCCTTCTTAGCTAAATCTTGAGCTTCCTTAGCTTGCTTCTCAGCTTCTCTATCAAAAGCTTCATTGACTAATCTCTCAGCCAATTCCCTTTTAGCAGCAAGCTTTTCTTCAGCTTCCCTCTTGTCTTCTAATCTATCTTCTACTTGTTGGATAAAATAATCTTTTGCCTGAACAGAGAAATTTTGAATCTTCTCAAGTTCTTTTGACATCCATTGATTGAATTGATCCTAGGGTGCACCCATAGCAGAAGGTTTATCGCTAGAACTAGATTCGTCAGAAAGTTTCTTGAATCTCCTAACTACATTGTCTTTAAAAACAGAAATGACTTCATCAAGCTTAGGAGGGGGATTTTCTAGTAGATCTTCAATCCTAAATCCAGATAGATCATATCCTTCAGCTTCTTGCATCTTTATGTATTCCTCTATAGCCTTTGGATTATCATGTTTGGTGAACAGAGAAAACTCATTGATAACCATTCTTCTGGACTTCAAACTTTCCTAGTCTATAGCCATGCTTGGTTCAACTCTGATTTCATTGATCATTTGCATCCTCTTCAGATTTTTGTTGTTCAGTGGTGTTCCAATAATGATGTCTAATTCATCTGAAATGTCCAGCCTTGCCAGATGATCACCCATACCACTCTCAATCAGAATATCTAATATTACTCGACCAAGAGGAATGTAGGTCTTCAGCTTCTTTGAATTCTTTCTTGTTTCTCTTATAGAGTCTATGAGGAATCTGAAGAGAATTGAAGGAAGGCAGATTTTCTCTCCTTTCATCAGATAATACAACATGTATTTCTGATCAATGTTAATAAAATCAGAAGAACTAGATGCAGGTTTGTGATGGATAAAACCCATAATGATTTTGAGCTAAATGCAAAGCTCCCTAGATAAATCCTGACTCTTGAAGGGAGGTTTATCATCAGTTAATTCAGTGAAGATTGTTGGGTTGATCACTTCACATAAAAAATTTTATTTAGAACTCATCTTGTAGATACATTTTCCACCAGAGTTCTCCATTCCAAGTAAAGTGGCTTTGGATTTCTTAGTGATGACGGACTTGTTTCCCAAAACATATGATATGATGAAGTGTTCACCAGCGAATCTCCAAAATTCCTTGATAAGATTAGGAAAAATGGGACCGTATAGATAATCGAAGTAGGTTCTCCAACCTTGAGCATGTAGTTCCTTAAAAAAGTCTATTCCATTTTCAAGCAAGTTATTAAAATCAACTAACCATTCACATAGAACTTCCAATTCTGAAAAAAGGAGTAGCAAGATGAATGTGTGGTGGACGATCCACAATGTGAACTTCAACAGGTTTCTGAAATGTAGATAGCGATTGATGTAATGATGTTGAAGCAGTTTGAGCAGTTATTGTTGAAACCATTGAAGCCGATTCAGCAAGTTGTGATTGTTGAGAGAAGTCGTAGACGCTTTGCTGATGAGGATCCATTAAAGAAGGTGATGGAGTCATTGAGCACAAAGGGTTTTAGGGTTCCTAAGAAAAAGTATGGGAAGTGTGATAGTGAGAATGTGAGTATTTAAAAAAATAATATTATGAAAAGGTGGGAGTAATAGGAAATAATAACTTGAAACCTAGTCTCATAAAATCACAACGCTCGAGGTGTCTCTTCAACATTAAGATATGATTTGATTTTGGACAAGTGTCACAAGAAAATCACAGTCGTTTGTTCAAAAGAACACATTTGATGTTCCCAAAGTCAAGAATACCAAGAGGTATCTAACTAGACAAGTTTGTGATTAAGACATCTTCTAACATGTAGAAATATCGTCAATCAGAAGAACATTAAATTAAAGAGAAACAATCTGCTTAATGTCAGAATCTTATCTTAGAAATTCTGGTGAATTGACACATCAAAAATTTCATCTACTCATTTTGGACACGATTTTATAAATAAACTTTCCAGAATGAATACGAATTTATCCCCAGCAAGGAATTTTGTGAAAATATCAGCCTACTAGTGACCTGTACCCACAAAGTTTAGTTGAAAAACACCCTTCTGAACATAATCATGTAAAAAGTGATGTTTTATTTCAATATGTTTAGCCTTAGAATGCAAGATAGGTGTTTTGGATAAACAAATAGCAGAAGTATTATCACTGAAGATATGAATGTCACTCTCATGTATCTGAAAATATTCTAGTTGATTCTTCATCTAGAGTATCTGAGTGATGCACAATGATGTTGAGATGTATTCTACTTCTGCAGTAGATAGTGCAATGGTTCATTGCCTTTTTTCTTGCCCAAGAGACGAGGTTGTTACCCAGAAATTGACAGTTTCCAGAAGTAGTTTTCCTTTCTAATTTGTCTCCAGCATAATCTGCATCACCATAACCAGAAATTTTGTACTCTAATGTTTTCTTATACATCAAGCCATGTTATTTGTTCCTTTTAGATACCTTAGTATTCTCTTAATAACTGTTAAGTGATTTTCCCTGGGATCTGATTGAAAACGAGCACAAAGACATACATTGAACATAATATCTAGACGAGAAACAGTTAGATACAAAAGAGAACCTATCATACCATGATAGAGCTTATGACAAACCTTTTTACTTACTTCTTCTTTCTCCAAAATGCATGTAGGATGCATAGGAGTCTTCATAGGTTTACTATCTTACATATTAAACTTCTTCAGAAGTTCTCGCGCATATTTGCTCTGATGAATATATGCTTCTTCTGGACGTTGATCAATCTGAATTCCTAGAAAGAATCTGAATTCTCCCATCAAACTCATTTCAGATTCTGTCTGCATTAACTTAGAAAATTCCTTGCACAAGGATGTATTAGCAGAACCAAATATAATATCATCAACATAAATTTGCACAACCAGAATGTCATTTTTAATGGTTTTGTAAAAGAGTGTTGTATCCATTTTTCCTCTGGTAAAGTCATTTTCCAAAAGAAAGTTACTTAGTCTTTCATACCAAGCTCTGGGAGCCTATTTCAGACCATATAACAATTTTTTGAGTTTGAAAACAAAATATGGGTTTTCAAAACTTTCAAAACCAGGGGGTTGACGAACATACATTTCTTCAGAAATATACCAATTTAATAATGCACTCTTAACATCCATATGATAAAAAATGATGTTATGATTAACAGCAAAAGAAAATAATAAGCGTATAGATTCTATCCTGGCAACTAGTGCAAAGGTTTCAGTATAATCTATCCCCTTTTGCTGACTATAGCCTTACTAGTAGAGCTTTGTTTCTCACGATCTCACCTTTCTCATTGAGCTTGTTTCTGAATACCCATTTTTTTTCCAATGACATGGACACCTTTTGGTTTCTGAACAAGATCCCAAACATCGTTTATGGTGAATTAATTCAACTCTTCTTGCATGGCTAGAATCCACTCACTCTCCAGAAGAGCTTCATCAATTGATGTTGGCTCTATCAGTGACACCAAACCTAGAAGAGTTTCTTCAGACAGTTTGAATGATGAACGAGTTCTGACTGGATCAAATTTGTCTCCCAAAATCAATTCCTCAGTATGAGAAGTCCTTAGTCTATTCTAATTTTGATGAGATGGAGTACTCGCTGTTTCTAGTGAATTTGTATTTGATTCTGTAGTTTCTGTAGCTTTGTCTCCTTCGTTAGAATCTTCCTCCTTGGATTATGATAAAGTAATCTTCAAATCTGCAAACTTTTCAACTAGCTTTGACTTTTCAAGGTCAAGCTTATCATCAAATCTGACATGAATTGATTCCTCAACAATCTGTGTTTCTATGTTATAGATTATGTAGCCTTTAGAGCGTTCAGAGTATCCTAACAACAAACACTTTTAAGCTTTGGAATCAAACTTGCCAAGATTCTCTTTAGTGTTCAACATAAAGCAAATACAACTAAAATGATGAAAATAAGAAATGTTGGGTTTCCTATTCTTCCATAGTTCATAAGGAGTCTTACCCAGAATATGTTTGATTAAGATCCTGTTCTGAATATAACATGTTGTATTTACTACCTCTACCTAGAAGTGCTTAGCCATGTCAGTTTCTTGGATCACGTTACGAGCCATTTCATGCAAAGTCCTATTCTTTCTTTCCACTACTCCATTCTGTTATAGAGTTTTGGGACAGGAGAAATCATGGGAAATGCCATGGGAATCAAAAAGATTCTCAAAGTATCTGTTCTCGAATTCTCCACCATGATCACTTCTGACTCTGGCAATTTTGCAATCCTTCTCTATTTGCACTTGTGAGCAAAAGGTAGAGAACACATAATGTGACTCATCCTTGTGTTTCAATAATTTTACCTTTGTCCAACGACTATAATCATCTACGATGACTAATCCATATTTCTTACCATTGATTGACGCAGTTTTCACTGGACCAAACAAATCAATGTGCAGAAGTTCTAATGGTCTAGAAGTAGAAACAATATTTCGCTCTAAAAGAGGTTTTGGAAAACTTGCCTTTCTAAAATGCTTCACAAAGAGCATTTGAAGAAAACTTTAGATTTTGTAAGCCTCTAACTAATTCAAGCTTATTTAGCTGAGAAATATTTCTCTTGCTAACATGGCCCAAACGTCTATGCCATACCCATTGCACTTCATTTATAAACATTAGACATTTAACATTCTGGTCCTTAAGATCAGAAATTATGATTTTGTAAATGTTTATTTTCCTCTTTCCATTAAAAAGGATTGAGCCATCCTTTTGACTAACAGCCTTACAGGAATTTTGATTAAAAATGATATCATAACCATTGTCACTCAGTTGGCTAATTGAGAATAAGTTATGCATCAAACCATCCACCAAAAGAACATTAATAATAAAAAGAAGTTTACCATTACCAACAGTTCCAGAGCCAATGGTCTTACCCTTCTGATTTCCTCCGAAACCAACCAATCCTCCTGGCTTAAGTTCCAGACTTTGGAAGATATGCCTTCTTTTCATCATGTGTCGCGAGCAACCATTTTACAGGTACCATGATTGGTGTTTTAACTGAACTGCTAAGGATATCTGCAACATAGATTATCTTATCCTTAGGTACCCACTTTCTGGATCCTCTTTTGTTAGTTTTCCCATGGTTTTTCACCACTTTGGGTTTTTGTGCAATAGGATAATCAAGTGGAATTTTAGCATGATACTTTTGTTTAAGATCAAATTTATGTGTTTGTGAAGGTGCTTTCACAAGCTCTGAACAATCAAGCTTAGTACCAGAAGGCACAAAATAATCATAGAGAGATTTTGGTTTTACAGGTTGACTTTCGTCATTTTCAAATGTTTTTGTACAACCCAAACCTTTCTTTCCATTTTTTCCAACTCCATAGATCATGGAAGCAACTTCTATATATACTTTTAGCCATAAAGTATTGGAGTGCTCTATCATACTTGTTAAGATAATTAGTGTCAGAGATGTTTGAGACTAATTCTTCTTTTAATTTAGAAACTTTGCTTTTCAAAGCACAATTACTATTTTTTAAAGAAAAAATATTTTCATTCAAAGAAGAATTATTTTATTCAAGCTTATCTCTGGCTTCAGAAGTAATTACATGGGATTTTTTAAGATCCTTGTATTTACTTTGAAGAGTTTAATATCTTCCCAGCATTTCTAAAAGACACGACTCTAATTCACAATAAGAGAGTTCAGATAATATCTCTGAGTCTGAGTCTGAGTTTGGTTCTAATTCTGATAGCATTTTGTCTTCTAGTTCTCCAGAGCCTTCAACATTAACTGTTGTTTCCACTAGTGCAACATTTGTCTGTTCTTCATCAGATTCTTCTTCTTCAGAATCAAAGTCGTCCCAAGTTGCCATGAATCCCTTCTTGACTTTGGTGAAGTTTTTCTTAGGCTTCTTGTCTTTCTTAAGCCTTGGACACTCATTCTTGTAATGATCTGGCTCATTACACTCATAGCAGATGACTTCTTTTTTAAAACTCTACTTCTTTGTCCAGATGATGAGTCAGAACGACCATTGTTTCTTATTGATCCTCTGAACTTCCCTTGCCTATGTTTCTAGAGTTTGTTGTTTCTTCTGAAGATAAGTGATAGCTCATGTTCTGAGTCTTCATCAGAATCTTCTGATTCTTCCTCAGCTTGATAAGCCTTTTCCTTTTCAGACTTAGACTTAAGAGCAATAGATTTACTCTTCTTCTGAGGTTCATCTTCCTCCAGCTCAATCTCGTGACTTCTTAAAAACTGGTAAGTTCTTCAAGATTTATATTGTTCAGATCCTTGGATAGCTTTAGAGCAGTTACCATAGGTCTCCATTTCTTAGGAAGACTTTTGATAATCTTCTTGACATGATCAACAATAGAATATCCTTTGTTTAGCACTCTGAGTCCTGCTACCAGCATCTGAAATCTTGAAAACATAGTTTCCACATATTCATCATCATCCATCTTGAAGGCTTCATATTTTTGGATTAAGACAAGAGCCTTTGTTTCCTTTACTTGAGCATTTCCTTCATGAGTAATTTGAAGTGAATCAAAAATGGACCTAGCATATTCTCTATTTGTTATTTTATCATACTCAATATAAGAAATAGCATTCAACAATATATTTCTTGCCTTGTGATGATTCTTGTATTCTTTCTTTTGTTGATTTGTCATAGCACTTCTTGATACTTTTACTCCTTCAGCATCAACCGTGTGAGTGTAGCCATCAACTACAAGATCCCAAAGATTTACATCATAACCAAGAAAGAAACTTTCAATTCTATCTTTCCAGTAGTCAAACTTTTCACCATCAAAGACTGGTGTTTTGACACTGTAGTGGTCTTTTTCTTCTAGAATAGGATTAGCATTAACTGCAGCTATGATATCTCACACAAATACTGGATTGGTATTGAACACGGTGAAATGTTGATAAAACTTTTATCACAATAATAACTGGAGCTCTGATGCCAATTGAAGGTGTGAGAAAATACAAGAAAGGGGGGGGGGGTTTGAATTGGGTTTTCAAAAATGAAAGCGTTTCGTGAAACTCAAACAAAGATCACAAATAAACTAACAAGAGAGAAAGACACACGATATATCCTGGTTCACTTGAAAACTATCAAGTTAATCCTGTCCACCCGCCAAGGTGATTTCGCTTTATACACAAGGAATTAATCCACTATAATCAATTGATTACATTGCACTAGAAACTGCTGGTGACTAACAACCAAAAGACTAATTGTCTCTTCTTAAGGATTCTGACCTAACCGAGCCCTCAAGGAATCACAAACAATTGTTTGAACAAAAATATTTACAATGAATTGCTTCTACACAAGCAGATATAAACACTATTAATAACTCAAATAACTTAAATAAACTTATACAATATGAACAATGTTCTTTCTTTGTATTGTGGTGCTTCAATATTGTTGCTTCAATTCTTCATAGTTTGTTTTCTTTTTTGTCATTCATTATTCTTGTTTTCTTCAAGTAATCAAGTCCTTATATAGGAAGAAAAAGATCCGTTGGAGGGCAGATCAGAAATATCCTTTAGATAGCTAGCGACTTGAAATAATGTTGTTACAGAGGGGTGAAAATCGCACACAAAAGTTGTCCTTTGTACCACCAAATCAGGGTAGTGGAATAGAAAGTGGTTGATATGTACTATGTACTATTCCCCACGTAAATGTTTGATCTTATCTTATGTACATCAGAGGCTTCTAAATAGAGATGATTGAAGCATGAGTAGAATAATTGATCACTGGGTCTTTAGAGTCTTGAGTCTTCAGAGTCTTCAGAACTTGTTCACCAGAACCTTGTCTTCAGAGTCTTAAGCACTCAGTCTTTAGAACCCTTGGTATTTAGTAACTCAAGTCTTCAGAATGTTATTCAACAGAACTTTGTCTTCAGAGTCTTCAACATTTAATCTTTAGAAACTCAAGTCTTCAGAGCCTTCAGAACTTTGTTTAGCAGAACCTTTTCTTCAGAGTCTTCAGCACTTAGTCTTCAGAAGATAATGACTTCAGAAGTAAGACATCACAATCACGCTCAGAACTAGAATCCCAGAGAGCATTGTAGCAACAACATATTGTCTTCTTAGAATCTTTATGAATGTGAGTAGATCAGAACCAGACTTGTTTTTATGGCGCATAAGCGACTTTGGTCAGATCAGAGTGACTTTGCACATGGTCTCTATTAGAGTTAGCACCTGTTTGTTATTTCTTCAGGAAAAAAACGTTAGAGTACCAAAATTGTTCTCACACAAATACTACATTGTTATTATCAAAATTTAGAGATATCTTGTAGAACCAAATCTTGTTCTAACAAATCACATGTAAAAACTTTTGGAAAAAATAAATTTGAAAAGTTTTATGGCATAGTGGAAACAATCTAAATCGAATTGTCTAACCGAACCTCTATCGAAAAGCTTGGATATGCGTAAAGATACATAAATGTATGATAATAAACACAAAATTTTCAACAACTATTAATCACAAACAATTGAACTCTAAGTTATACTTAGATCTTATTACCAATGATCAAAACACACAAAAACGCAATAAAGCAATTTATCGAACACTTTGTGTGCAATCGATATCGTTTGGACATTTATGATTATATCAACAAAACCTAATTCAAAATATGATAAAAAATAATTCCCAAACTAATTGATCAAACGAACAGTGAATTTAATAATTTGCAAACACAAAATTAAAAGAGAGAGTGTGTGTGCACAAGGATTTGTTTAGGCAGTTCGCCAATCGAACTTGCTATGGGTATGTCTGTCCTCATTATGAGTTCGAATTGAGATATTATAATATATCTTACTTTGCAAATGTGTGTATACAAGAGATGAAGAAACCTAACCCTACAAACCCTAGGTTTGTTGTTGATTCTACCACCTCCAAAACCTTTTATCAAATATTGGTCAAGTAACAAACAAGTCATGTCCCAAGGCTTTCACTCGATCGGATCCGAATTGTGTAATCTTGTCCAAAACCTTCAAATCCTCAAAAATATTAAAGGAAAACCCCAAATCAGTTTTCTTATTTGAAATCCTTAAAGTTCTCAACCCAATAATCTCGGTACAATAACCTAATTGGATGTTATCAACCCTAATCTAGATGGTCACCCAATCAAAAAATGATTATGTGTATGCATAGAAGAGAGGTTGAAGATGATGAGAATGCTTTGAAATCCAGGTTTCGTATAGGTTTACTCTATAACCTTACTAGAAATGATGCATGTATTAAATATATATATATATATATATATATATATATATATATATATATATATATATATATATATATATATATATATATATATATATATATATATATATATATATATATATATATATATATATATATATATATATATATATATATATATATATATATATATATATATATATATATATATATATATATATATATATATATATATATATATATATATATATATATATATATATATATATATATATATATATATATATATATATATATATATATATATATATATATATATATATATATATATATATATATATATATGCAAGTTTGGAAGCAAAAAGAATGCAAAAGAATGAAGAAATTGTGATTTTTAGAAAAGATCTTTTGTCGACCTATGAAGGTCTTGTATCGACTTATCAAGGTCTTAGGTTAACCTATAAAGGTCTTGAGTCGACCTAAATGAGCCACCACATGGACAAAGCCTACAGGCTTCAATATTGAGGCATGTGTGTCGACCTATGCATTCTATGTGTCGACCTATTGTCGTATGTATCAACACATATTGCAATGCACTTCATAAAAAAAATTTCAATGCAATTTTTTATTTATGAACTTTTGCAAAACATTTTAATACTTTCTAATGCTAAGATGCATATATAGAATCAGAGGATATCGTCCAATATACATTAACGCTAAAGAATCCTAGTTTTGACATCATACAAAATACATCTAACAGAAAGTTGCACTCACATACTCCCCAATTTTTATGATGACAAAACTTGAGACGACGTGTTTCATGACGTTTTGAGTCTGCATGAAGACTCCCCCTGAATATATGCATCTCACTTCATCCAACTTCATCTTTATATGCTTCTCCCCCTTTGACAACATCAAAAAGAGACAAAACAAGTCATGAGAAGTATCTTATATCACATACAAACCAATATACTATACAGAGGCGATTTGCAAAGATAAGAACATCAATACGATAACACTCACATAGAATGGTTTTCATATTGAAAAAGAATACCTAAACATAAATACAAGCAAAATAAGCAACAATAAAACATAAAAGCGACAAATTATACCAAATAATATAACACACACATGAAAAATGAAAGATATAATAAAAACATAAACTCTTGAGTTGCTACAAAAGCGAAACGATTACGTGACATATGCCTTTGGTGCTCCCGAAATATTGCACACACATGTGCTCTAGCAGGGCGATATACGAATTTATCCCCACTCAAACAAAAAATAGAGATGTTATCATAACAATGACACACAACAAGAATTTTGCTAACATTATAACATGTTAAACCATATTTCATGTAGGAATACTTAACAAGCCAAATGCACCAAGAGTAAATTTCAATCATATAGATGGAATAAGACACGATCACTATAAGCATATAATTAACATACATCAATAGAAATTTTTGGAAGTGAATATTCATGAACTACTTCATATATCAAGAATATCAATCATTTGGAACACAAGCAACATGCAAAAAAATAAATAAATTAAAAGCTTACTTACAAAAGAAAAGGAAAATGAACAGTATTACTTCACGTATGAGTTAATGAAGGATGCAGTCTTATGTAATAGAACTTCCAAGAAAAGTTAGAGCAAGAGTATATAAAGTGCATGCAACAAATTATATTTTGGCAAGATTTGAGATATCAAGTATCCCCAATTTCCTTCGAATGTTAAAAAATGGCTCAGTCGCAAGAGGTTTTATAAAAGTATCTGCAAGTTTATTTTTACTATCAACATGCTCAAATACGACATCTCTTTTTTCAACATGGTCATGTAGGAAGTGTTGACGAACCTCAATATTCTTAGTGTGAGAATGTAACACCGGGCTTTTGGTTAGATTAATAACACTAGTGTTGTCGCACATGATATAAATACTTTGTAGTTTTATATCAAAATCAAGTAGTTATTGTTTGAGCCATAAAATTTGAGCACAACAAATACCGGTCACTACGTATTCCGCTTCGATAATTAACAAAGCAACGAAAACTTATTTCTTGCTATGAAAACCTTACTAAGGCATTTGAAAACATATGGCAAGTTCTAATAGTATTCTTCTTATCTGATTTGCAACTGGAAAAATCAAAATCAACCAAAAAAGTTACAATCTCTTCCCTTAGAATACCAAAGCCCATACTTAGAAGTACCATGAAGATAGCTAAAAATCTGTATTATGGATTTTAAGTGAAATTCTTTAGGAGGCGATTGATAACGAGCGCACATACACACACTAAACATAATGTTCGGCTTAGATGTAGCAAGATATAGAAGTGAACTAATCATACCTTTATATTTCTTGACATCTACATCCTTACCGTTTTTATTCTTATCCAAGTTTCCATTTGTGGCCATAGGAGTGTCAATGGATTTTGCATCTTCCATACCAAATCTCTTTAACAAGTCCTTGCAATATTTGATTTGACACACAAATGTACCTTCATTGAGTTGTTTGATTTAAAGACTAAGGAAGTAATACAACTCCATCATAAGGGTCATCTCAAACTCACCCTGCATAAGCTTAGAAAACTCCTTTATAAGTTGCATGTTTAAGGGATCCAAAAATAATATCATCGACATAAACTTGAACTACAAGAGTATTATTTCCTTAGCGCTTATTGAAAAGTGTAGTATCTACCTTTACTCTAGAGTATCCTTGATATGTTAAAAACTTATTTTGATGTAGTATCTCCTCAATTGGATTAAAGCTCCTCAAGTTATGATGTTACAAAGTTGGTGTTTCAAAGTTGGCAAAAACCTTCCATAACTTAGAATTTTTCTATGTATCCTTGGTCAGATTTGTGGACATGACTTCAAGGCCATTTTTATTCATCTTCTAAGCCTTTTCTTTGGTTTGAATCAACATGAAAGTTGTTGATCCTTCTTCATACTTCATGTTTGAACCAAATTTTCATCAAAATGGGGTTTCCTTCATCAAGTTATGATCACACAAAGTTGGCTACAACACATGTTGTCTTGATGCCTCATGTCATTATTTCTTGGCACAATTTGAATATTTTCTTGCAGCATGACCATCATGAATCAACATCCATGCATGTTGTTATACCCCAAATTTTTCCTTTAGATCCCTTGATCTTTCGCACATCATCTTAGGTCAATCACACATGCATAGCTAATCAATTTACTAGACTTTGTTTGTTTGTCTGCATTTGTGAAGTTAGGGTTGTTGCTAAAGAAGATTCAAAGGTCATGGAAGCTTTGTGTGTGCTCCTAGTCCCCTGCAAGTTATGTTGAGTTCCTATGGAGATAGAGGAAGGGTATACCCTCCTCCTCATGATCCCTTAGTCCATACAAAGTTAATCTCCCTCAAGATTTCTCAAAGGTTTCCCCAAGGAGCATTAGGGTTTTCTGCCTTTTAGTTTTGAGGATGGTCGTTGGAGAACTGGTTAAATATTATGGTGTGCGGCATTACAAATGGTATCCTCACTTTCTAAGGATTTCCTAAGCAAGATTTTGTTCTTATTCAGGAAGTTGGTTCTTTTGGTCTTAAGAGATTGAAGTTTCTCGTGGGAAATCAGTATGCTTTAAAGTGGTGAAGTATTGGATAAACATCTTGAATAAGATTTTAGCAAGGAACTCCTAAGAAGAAATTCAAGAATATGTTCTTTACAAAAATTCGAGTTTATTCACTTTTATTCCTACAAAGTTCAAAATCAAGATATGATAATTTTTCTTAAATCCATGAACTTGGGTAAATAGTGATTTATACTTCATCATGAAATTGTAAAGTCTATGTTCAATATTTCAAAACTTCAAATTATAAGTGTTCCCATTTTTGAATTCGTGAATTTTGAAAAGAAGTGATCCATATAAAAATTCATCATTCCTATTCATGTGGTTTGCATCATGTTTCAAAATACAAGGCTCAATTTCAAATATGATGTTATCATTGAAGATTTGAATTTCCAAATTGCGAACATAATTCATTGAAGGATACAAAGCTAAAATTAAATTCAAGAATAACCAAGTTCACAAATTTCATTCAAAATTATAAGTTCAAGCACAAGTTCAAGTTCCATTCTTTTCTTTCATAACAAGGTTACCAATTCCAAGTTTAAAGTATCAAGCAAATCAAAAAGTTCAAGGGTAGAAGATTTAAATTACAACATTTTGCAAGATTCATGTTACAAATCCTAAAAACTATTCTTCCAAGTATCCAAAACAATGGTGGTGCCTCAAGAAAGTCAAGAGTTTCTTCTTCGTGAATCCATCCTACACAATAGTGAATACTCCGGATCAAACCCGAAGTTGAGAACATCTGTTAACTAGTAGGCATTCGCTAAATAAAAGCGAGCATCGAACCCGAAGGCCGGCTCAACACGAAGTTGAGAAGAGAATTCGTCGATTCACAATCTGAAATAAGAAGTCCACTGGGGAAATAATGAACTCAATTGCATAGACTCTGTTGGGGAGCAACAATAAGATAAAAAAATCTGTTGATGATCTTGTTGGAGGTCTGGATACCAAACAGACTCAAGAAAAACACCAATATCTGCCGAGTTTTGGATACCACATAGGCTAAATAAACCATCATTGCCTGCTGGAGACACACTTGAAAACATGAGGTAACAACCTGGCTTATGTTTCAAATTCATATGTTTGAAAATGGCGTAATGCTCCATACAAAATGGAAATGCTACGCGTTTGAGGATGCTATGCATAATGCAAATGCAAAGGAAACACTCCAATAAAATAAATGCTGAAGAGAAGAAAGGAACCCTGTCAGGGAAAGATAAGACATGCCAAATACAATTGGACTTATGCTGTGAACAACAATCCCTGGATGGCTTCCTGGAACAGTACTTCTAGGTAATATTACTCTAACGAGAACAAAAATCCATTCTGCTGGGGATCAACTCAAATTCTAATGAGGAAAGCGACCTGAATGGCCTACCAGAATACCACTCTTCTGGGGAACAAAAGACTCGGTTGGGAAAAGGCAACCAACTGTTGAGATCATCTCAACTCTACTAGGGAAATCAGCCCTGGATGGCCTCCTAGAACACTGAAATTCTTCTAGGGTATGAAGTAAACTACTGAGGAATACCTTTACTCTATCGTAGATTCCACCTTGTTGGAGATTAAATCCAAACCGCTAGGGATAAACGAATAAGATCTATTGGGAATCTATCCCAAACTCTCTCTGCTGAGGACGAGAAACAACCTACTCCAACAACTCCGCTGGGGATTACTTAATGAGGGAATCAACATCGACCTCTGCTTAGGGAATGAGTCAACGACCTAGACTCTAAGGGGGAAGGAGTCAAAGACTTGGACTCTGTGGGAAATCGGAACTCTGAATCCGCTCCACTGCTGGGGATAATCCCAAATTTGCCGGGTGGAGAGAACTTCACTCTCACATACATTTGATCTTCTAGGGATATGTGTACACGCTCAACCTGCAAATGAACGAACAAACAAGATATCCTGCACAACAGAAACTATCTCGGTCATCATCCGTGGCATCGTTCAAGCATATCAAAGTTTTGATGATTATCAGCGAAGCCCACAAGTTTATGTATGTAAAGTTTTATCAAAAACATCAGCCATTTTTTTGCAAACAAAACAGTAAAAGCTAAAGCAAGAACAACAATTTACTAAATAGTATATACTTCATTGATAAGTGGCTTGTAAATAGGCAGATTTTACAACAGATGCAACTCCTGAAAAGAGAAAGCTGCGCAAAAATTTACAGAAATGCACAAAGATATACAAAATATTGGCAATATGGTTCAGACAACCACCATGTATCGATTCATCTATGACTCGCATGACTTTGATGCTTTTCCAATGCTTCGCCCTCTGAAGAGACTGATTTGAATGGATGGCCCTCGGGTCCTTCCATAATCCACTATGCTCTGAGGATCAACACATAGACCGCAGTCATTTGCTCTTCAAATCCCTAACTTTTTCCTGAATCGCCCTCGCGGGTTTTCGATTCACCGGGATACCCATTTTTGCCAAAGTTGCCTTTTCAGGTTTTCAACTTTGCGGGTTTACATCTTTTATTTTTATCCCTAACTTTTGCCTGAACCCATTCTTTTTATGGTTCGCTGGGATGCCCCATTTTTGCCTGGATATTCTTTTTCTTTTCAGCGAGTCTCTTTAAGCAAAGTATTTTTTAACTGCGTCTGCGTTCACAGGGGATGTGAAATCTTCACCATCCATGGTTGATAGTATTAAGGCTCCTCCTAAAAAGACCTTCCTTACGACATATGGACCCTCGTAGTTGGGAGTCCATTTGCCGCTGTAATCTGTCTGTGGAGGGAGAATCCGCTTCAACATTAAATCACCTACCTGAAAGCTCCGAGGATGCACCTTCTTATCAAAAGCTTTCTTCATCTTGCTTTGGTACAAACGAACATATGCAATGGACACTACTATTTTCTCATCCATCAAGCTGAACTGACTCAATCTGTTCCTCACCCATTCTGCCTCATCAAGCTTGACGTCAACCAAAACTCTCAAAGAAGGAATCTCGACTTCCAATGGCAGGACAACTTCCATACCATACACTAGCGAGAAAGGAGTTACCCTAGTTGAAGTACGTACCGAAGTACGATATTCGTGCAATGCAAAGGGCAACATCTCGTGCCAATATTTGTAGGTCACAACCATCTTCTGCACAATCTTCTTTATATTCTTATTGGCCGCTTCAACAGCATCATTCATCTTCGGACGATAGGGAGAAGAATTGTGATGCTCAATTTTGAAACTCTGGCACAGTTCCTTCATCATCTTGTTATTTAAATTTGAATCATTATCAGTAATGATTCTCTCGAGCACTCCGTAACGATAGATGATGTCCTTCTTGATAAACCGGGCTACGACTTGTTTGGTGACATTGGCATAGGAAGCTGCTTCAACCCACTTAGTGAAATAATCAATTGCCACTAAGATGAAGCGATGTCCATTGGATGCGGTCGGCTCAATCTTGCCAATCATATCAATGCCCCACTTGGAAAAGGGCTAAGGAGATGCCATGACATTCAAAGGACTTGGCGGCACATGAATCTTATCGGCATAAATCTGACATTTATGGCATTTCTTCGCGTACCTGAAGCAATCAGACTCCATAGTCAACCAATAATAACCTGCCCTCAACAGCTTTCGAGACATGGCATGCCTGCCTGCATGTGTACCAAAAGCACCTTCGTGGACCTCTTCCATAAGCAAACCTGCTTCTTTTTTGTCCACGCATCTCAACAGAACTAAGTCAAAATTTCTCCGGTAGAGTACACCATCTTGGTTCAGATAGAAATTTCCAGACAACCTCCTCAAGGTCTTCTTATCCCGGACCGAAGCCCCAGGCAAATATTCTTGTTTCTTGAGAAAATTCTGGATATCATAATACCATGGTTTCCCATCTGAAGCTTCCTCTATTAAAAATGCGAATGCCGGCCTATCCAGGCGCGAGATGACAATCCTCAGAGCCTCATTCCAATAGTTCACCTTATACATTGAGGATAACGTAGCCAAGGCATCCGCCATCCGATTCTCCGCTCTTGGCACATGGTGAAACTCTACCCTGTCAAAGAAAGGTAACAACCTCCTTGCATAGTTCATATATGGAATCAAATTAGGCTGACAAGTCTCCCACTCTCCTTTGATCTGATTGACCACCAAAGCTTAATCACCATAAATATCAAGGTTTTTGATTCTCAAATCAATTGCTTCTTTGATACCCATGATACATGCTTCATATTCAGCTTCGTTATTAGTGCAGGGAAAAATTAACCTGGCAGTGAATGGGATATGAGAACCATGGGGAGTTGTAATGATTGCCCCAATTCCGCTGTCATATGAGTTAACGGCACCGTCAAAAATCATTTTCCATTGGGAGCCTAGCTCAGGACCTTCATCAGGTAACGACTCACCATAATCCTTCATCTTTAAGAACATGATATCCTCATCAAGAAATTCAAATTTCATCGGTTGATAATCGTCAATCGGTTGCTCTGTGAGATATTCAGACAAAACACTCCCCTTAATAGCCTTTTGGGAGACGTATTGAATGTCGTATTCTGTCAAAACCATCTGCCATCTGGAAATCCTTCCCGAAAGTGCTTGCTTTTTAAACACGTACTTAATCAGATCCATCTTCGAAATTAACATGGTTGCATGGTTCAGCATGTATTGCCTTAGGCGTTTGGCAGCCCAAGCGAGTGCACAACACGTCTTTTCCAATATTGAGTACCTGGACTCACAATCTGTGAACTTTTTACTCAAGTAATAAATGGCACGCTCTTTTCTTCCCGTCTCGTCGTGTTGACCGAGAACACAATCCATGGAGTTCTCAAGAACCGTTAAGTACATTATCAATGGTATTCCTGCCACTAGAGGCATCAGTATCGGAGGCTCCTGCAAATACTCTTTTATTTTTTCGAATGCCCTTTGGAAATTTTCATTCCAGACAATTGCCTAATCTTTCTTTAACAATTTGAACAGTGGTTCACAAGTGGCTGTAAGGTGAGATATGAACCTTGCAATGTAGTTCAATCTACCCAAGAAACCACGAACCTCTTTCTCAGTCTTCGGTGCTGGCATTTCCTGTATAGCTTTTATTTTTGCAGGATCGACCTGGATTCCTTTTTCACTGACTATGAACCCCAGTAACTTTCCTGGCCGTATACCAAAAGTGAACTTGTTTGGATTCAACCTCAACCTGAATTTCCTTAGCCTCTTGAATAGATTCAAGAGATTCACCAAATGCTCCTCCTCCGTTTGTGACTTCACGATCATGTCATCAACATAGACCTCGATCTCATGATGAATCATATCATGAAACAAAGTCACCATTACCCGCTGATAGGTTGCCCCTGCATTCTTCAATCCAAAGGGAATTACCTTATAGCAAAAAGTCCCCCACTACGTGATAAAAGTTGTTTTCTCCATGTCTTCCGGGGCCATCTTGATTTGGTTATATATGGAAAAATCATCCATAAAGGAAAACACTGAATATTGCACAATATTATCAACAAGTACGTCAATATGGGGGAGCGGGAAATCATCTTTCGGGCTCGCTCTGTTGAGATCACGGTAATCTATACACATTCGTACCTACCATCTTTCTTTGGTACAGGTACAATGTTAGCGACCCACGGAGGGTAATTCGTCACGGCAAGAAACCTGGCGTCCAACTGCTTCTAGACCTCTTCTTTGATCTTAACCGCCATGTCCGGCCTGGTTCTTTTTAGCTTTTGTTTCACAGGTGGGCACTCTTCTTGAAGAGGCAAGCGATAAACCACAATATTTGTATCAAGACCGGGCATATCTTTATATGACCAAGCAAAGACATCTTTATACTCTCGAAGCATTTCTACCAGTCTTTGTTTGACATTATCTTGCAACGCAACCCCTATCCTGACTTCCTTTCTAGCTTCCTCGGTACCCAAGTTGATGACTTCAATTTCCTCCTGATGAGGCAGAATAACTTTCTCTTCTTGTTTCAGTAACCTGACCAGCTCTTCAGGCAAGTCTTTGTCTTCTTCAATCTCTTCTTCAGCTTGAAAGATTGAATTATCAAAGTCATACTGAGTCATAGACGAGTCTGAGTCGGTGACATCTGCAATGTGAAACCTGCAATGGTGATGATTTAATGCTTAAAATGATATGCATAAAAGCACAAACCAAATTGCCATTTTATTGTAAAATAAAACAAGAAAAACATAGATCACAATATTTGAATGCAAGAAAAACGCCCTTTGATTAATGACAAAACAATTGTTCAAACATAAAAGAAAAGGCCTTTCAGACAAAGACCACCATGCTCCGGGTAGAACATAAGGCTACACATAGTCAAGAAAACAAATCATTACTTCTCACTAGTCACTTGGATAACTTCCTTGATGGTCCAGTTGTTCAGGCTCTGACCAGGAGTACGTTGTCGGATCCATGCATCCATGTCGCAGTCACTATCACCTTATTCGTCAGACACAACATTGATTCGATCAAAAATCACCCCACCACTTGTGAATCGGACTGGTCCTCTGTAGCGCAGAGCGCTCTGTGAAGAAGAAGTAGACGGGTTGTACCCCAGTCCAAATTTGTCCTACTTATTAGGGATGCTCAGAACTTGCCCCCAGCCCTGCGATGCTCCATACTTCACCACTGCCTGTGCTTCCTTAAAAGACGACATAGCAACCTCAGGCACACTGCCCACAACTGGCGCCTTCTCCTTAATCTACACAGTTTTGAAAGCTTGACATAGTGTTTCGTGAATCTCACCGTCAACCTCCACATACTTAAATGAGGACAGATGGCTTATCATAATATCCTATTCCCCGCAAACGGTGACAATATTACCATCCACCATATACTTCAGCTTTTGATGTAGGGTTAACGTCACAGCTCCCGCAGAATGAATCCAAGGTCGTCCTAACAAGCAGTTATACGCCGGCTGAATATCCATTATGTTGTAAACAACATCGAAAACTTCCGGACCAACCTGGATTGGAAGAGTCACTTCTCTGAAAACAGACTTTCTTGTCCCATCAAATGCTCGTACAACCAAATCACTTGGGGTGCACATTACTCCTCGGGTGTCCAGCTTCATCAAAGCTTTCTTGGGTAGCACATTAAGTGATGACGCAGTGTCCACCAGCACATGCGACAGTACAGCCCCTCTGCATTTAATGGAGATATACAGCGCGTGATTATGGTCTCTTCCTTTGGGCGTCAAATCAAGATCTGTAAATCCTAGCCCATTCCCGGTGTTGACATGTGCCACCACTCCTTCTAGTTGATTCACCGAAATTTCCTGTGGCACGTACGCAGTATTCAGAATTCTTAGGAGAGCATTTCTGTGTGCCTCAGAGCACAGTAGTAGAGATAAGATTGAAATCTTCGACGGAGTTTGTTGCAAGTGGTCTACAATCTTATAATCACTTTTCCTGATCAAGCGTATAAACTCTTCCGCATCTTTCAACAAAGTTTCTTTCTCACCACTCTGAGAACTCTCTTCAACCACAACTTTTCCTTTTCCCTTATTGGACCTTTCAACATTCGCTTCCGGAGGTGAAAATACTCTCCCACTTATGGTTGTTCCACCGGTCCCTACCAGATTATCAACAGAATCAAACGGCGTACTCTTCAGCTCTTTCTTCTGACCATTGAAATAGACCTTAACCTCATAGTTCCATGGGATAACCTTGGTGCTTTCATAAGGCACAGACCATGCTTTAGTGATTATAATGGTGGATGGCCTTGGCGGCGCAGAAATAGTGATTGTTTTATAAGGAATGGAAATTGTAGCTACTTCATCCTTCTCTTCAGCAATTACTTTTTCTCTTTTCTCTACTAAAACTCTGTCAAACTGCAGAACACCGTCATCCATCAACCTTTGTACATGACTCTTCAATTTTCTACATCTCTCAGGATAAGCCAAACAACTTGTTCAGTCTCTATCACAACCAGGAAATACTCCTCCGGTCAACAACTTATCCTTCATAAAACTCAACGGAGTTTTCATCTTTTCAACATCGGTCACCAGATTAAAGCCTTCCTCCTTAACAAGGGTGTTTACCCCATCCGCTCCATGATTTGGCATAGGATTTTGCTCAATGTTAGGCGCGTCATATGAAAAATTGATAGCTTTACTCTCGATAAGGTCTTGCACCTTATGCTTGAAGGCTTTACAATTATCAATGTTATGGCTGGGAGCACCGAAATGAAAGTCACACTTGGCATTTACATCATACCCTGGGGGTGGTGCGCCGGTTAAAAGAGCTAGCGTCCTTTTTTGGATCAATTGCAACTGCATCAAATGTTGAAGTAACTGCGAGTAAGGCATTGGTGGTGCATCAAATTGTCTGTTCACTGCTCTTCCACAGTCTTGGAATCATCGTGGAGCATAATTTTGTTGTTGTTGCTGTGGACGCTGTTGTTGTTGTTGTTGTGGTGGAGGTACAATTGGAATTGTAATGCTTGCAACCTGAGGTTGCTGCTGACGATATTGTTGATTTCTGTTTTTATTTCTGCTTCGGAAACCTGATACTGCATTTGTTTCCCCTCTCTCTTCTTACCAAAACTTTTCCTACCTCCTCCAGCTGAGGATCCTTCTCCGGCCTGTATCTTTCCCAGTTTGATTCCGTTTTCAACCCGCTCACCTGTAATGATCAAGTCTGAAAAACTACCTAACATATTTTCTATCAATTTCTCATAATACACTCCTGGCAATGTAGCAACAAACATGTTAATAAGTTCTCTCTCCACCATAGGAGGTTGAACTCTTGCTGCCAGCTCATGCCATCTCTGGGCATATTCCTTGAATCCTTCACTACTCCTCTATGACAAGTTCTGCAACTGTACGCAATTAGGCTCCAAATCGCTGTTATACTGATAATGCCTGATAAAAGCTTCAACCAAATCTCTCCAACCTTTAATGTTAATTGGCTCTAGACCCATATACCATTCCAGGGATGGACCAGAAAGGCTATCCTGGAAGAAATGCATGAGCAGCTTCTCATCGTCGGAGTATGCAGACATCTTTCGGTAATAAGAACAGAGATGCACCCTATGACAGGTCGTCCCCTTATACTTATCGAAGTCTGGAACCTTAAACTTCAAAGGAATCTTCAGGTCTGGGATCATCCCCAGATTTGACATATCTAGACCCAGCGAGTTTTGATTTTCAAAATTCTTCATCTTTTCCTCTATCAGCTTAAACCTTCTGTCCGCGTCAGATTGCAGACCAGCACCGGGCTCTCTCATAGAGAAAACATCATCTTGGTAATCCTCATCCCACTGAGGGCCAGTATTCCCATGTACAACACATGTCGCTCCTGGAATGTGAACTCCAGTCTGATTTCCTCCACCCGGAGGGACAACAATCGTTGGAATAGCATTAGCATGTGGAGTACCCCCATCATTCTGAGGAGGAACAATAGCAGTTATGCCATGAAGAACCCCACTCCCATCAACCCTTGCAATCAGAGGTTGCACCAGTGTTCTCAGTTGTTCCCGGCCATTGGCGATCCCTTGCATCATATCCATAAACTGGGCCATACGGTCATGGAACTCCTACAACTCATGTTGGATTTGGTCCATAGCTTTGCGTTAATTTCCCCTGGTAGAGTAGCGATGAATCGTTTGGTTTTCAATCTTGAAACAAGCTGAACAAACCACAGAAAAGATAAGGTTAACAGATCCCGGAACACCTGCGATGCAAAATGAGAAATGGTGCAGTATGCAAACATGCAAGTCTGCTTTTGGGACATTTCCCCCCTTGATTCTAGTTCCACGAAAACAACAAGACAATGGAGAACCAACAGATAAGGTCATACAATCTTCTCATAAATAAAATGAGAACCAGAGTCAATATACAACACATCACTGAGGAGACACAATGGAATCAAACACGACCCCATCCAACAATCCTGGTGATGGTCAAGATATAACAACAAATTCTAAAGGAGAAAATACATCAAGTATGACAGCAAGTCTGGAACTCCTCTAGTAACTCCTCCGTATTAGGATGGTCTGGCCTAGTAATCAATCCTTGGATGAGAAACTCCCTCCGACCAATGGTAGCCTGCAAGCCCTGAGCGTAATCTTCCCAGGCGCCTTCCCCAAATGCTTCTTCAAGCTTAGGCCTCTTCAGATCCGCTCGTAACTTGTACTCTTCCAACGTTGCAAGAGCTTCATTCAACCTGCGGTCACTTTTGCATCGACGTGAGGATTCAACTATATCTTTCTCATCTTTCACCTGGAGTTGAGCTTTCAACCTGACAATTTGTTGCCACAGTCCATCTTCTCGTTCTTTGTTGTTAGTCAGAATAGCGCTCCATTGAGCATTGAATTTAGGTATCTCTAGATGTGCTATTTCTAGCTCCTTCTTCTTATCTTTGAGGATATCACTAGCACTCTTCAAGTCTCGGCCCACTCGCTCTCAGGTGCGAATCTCCTCTGTTAGTTCTCTACCCATTTTGTTCACCAGCCCTATATGCTTTTTAGATGAGTAGGTAGCTTGATTCTTTTCACTTCTGAGCTGCATAATTTCCTTTTCCAACTCCTCATTTACTTTGCGTAACTCCTCATTTTTGGCCCACAATTGATTGTATCTCTGAATATCATTTGTTGTTGGTTCTTCGATCATCAAAGGATACAAAGGTTCTCGAGCTGGAAATGGTAGCCACAATCTCTCAATTCTTTCCTGAATTCATTCCACATAAGGTTCATAGGCTCTGCTATTGCTCTTTCCCAAAGAAGATTTCCTCCTACGGTGGATTTTATTCCAAGCCTTCTCCAATCTGATCAGGGTCTCACTGTCAATCAAGCTGGTGAAATACAGAGATTCTTGTATTACTTCTTCCTTCAGAGGTTCCCTTAGAGCATACCCAAATTGCCTCACTGCAAGAGCTGGATTGTAGTTAATACCACCCTTTCTTCCAATCAAAGGGACATTAGGGAAATTACCACAGCTAGAGATTATCTCCATACCCAAGAAGTCTCGGTTAAACCATACAATGTCCTCAGTAGTTAACCCCATAAGCCTCTCTGACCAATCAGCGGCGTCTGAGATGTCTACAAATGGACCAGACTTAGGAAGATGACTCATAAACCATCTATACAGGAGAGGTACACAGCAGGAGACATTATTTCCCCTCCTATTTTCATTCTTGTAGTGCACAGAGTGATATACATCTCCTAAGAGTGTCGGCACAGGATTCTTTGAGACAAAAATATGGAAAGAATCCAAGTCCACAAAGTCTAGAATGTTTGGGAACAGTACTATGCCGTATATGCAGAGGGCCAAAATAGCATTGGAGACAATCCAACAACCTTCTTTTGAAAAATGTTGAGCTCTACCAACCAAAGAAGGCAATGGGAAACCAGACATTCCATTCCTCCTAACCATCTTCCCTTCCAACTCAGAAGCATCTAGATGAAGTGAATTTGCAAGCCTAGTTAAGTTAGGCTCTGTTTCAAAATGATAGAAAGGCATCTGATCCAGAATAGGAACTCCTAACAACATGGCAAACTCCTCCAAAGTAGGCATCAATACATAACCCAGGGAGAGTGAAACATCTCAATTGAGGGTCATAGAACTGAAGCAAGGTGTGAAGACCTCCTAACTCAAACACTGAAGCTTTACAGACACAACCAAGAAGCATTCCATACTCTTTCTTAAAATCTTCCATCACACCGTGATCAGTGCATTTTGATGCACGTCCTTCCATGTTTGTACTCAAGCATTTCTTTGATTTGTTTTATTTATTTTTATGTTTTAAGGTGTTTTTATATTTTATTTTAATTTTGCATTTATTTGTTTTTCGTATTTATTTTTCAGCTTTAGCAGCTTTCGCGAGAAAAATCATAACTTGAGCTTAGTGTATCCGATTGAAGCGTGCTACCAGTCGATAGAAAGTTAAGAAAAAGATCTACAACTTTTGTTCAAAAGTCGAGAGCTGAATCGGACTGTAGAAGGGGCAGAAAATTCGTGTAAGTTGCAGCATTAGTTTATTTTAGTGTTTGGGTCATTTGTAATGGGCTGGGTCGACCCAATTGGGTTGTATCACTTAGATACCTTATTTTACCTAGTAAAGAGGGATGAAAACACAGTTCACGTTATCACGTATCATCTTCCATTCATGAAAATACAGAGAGCTTGTACGATTCCATGGCGAACTAATCTTTTCGGTTGTGTCTACTGATTCAGGTTCCTTCTTGAAATTAATATGATTTTTGCAATTCAATTTCTATTCCTTTCAATTCTATTGTATGTTGATCGTTTGCTTAATTCGATTGTCATAGAATAGGCTTGTTTGGTTCGACTGATTTATATCCCCTAACTTTGTTTGCGTGTTACCGTTTGCTTAATCCGTTAATTCGCTTATCTTTAACCGTTTGCTTAATTCGGTAAATAGGAGATATAATTCATATAGTTTCATTCTCGCTTGTTGAATGTGATGTTGATCGAACAGGAATAGTATCTGTGTCCGCTTAGGACGATAAGATTTTATTAATCAATGATAGATAGGAACTGAACAGTAGATCAACTTATTCCTATAAACAGCTTATTTTCATAATCAATTATTTTAAAGCGCTTTTTCTGAATCAGAAACCAAACCAACCCCCCCCCCCCCATTTCGATTTCGGTAGATTAATCACAAACAAGAATTCTTGAGACGATATCCGAGTTTAATTGTTGTTGTATTACGTTTTTACAAAATTACTCGTTTTGATCCGCGCGCGACAACGAATCAAATTGGCGCCGTTCTGAACTTTCTCCTTCTGAACCTCACACAGCTGTACTTTCTTCTCCTTCTTCTGTTGTGGTTGAGACTGAAAAAAATAAAGAAAAAGAATATGTACCGCCAGTCCCCTTCCCATATAGAGTTCTGAAAAATAAAAAAAATTGAGGATGAAGACAAAGAGAGAGAGATTTTGGAAGTGTTCAAAAAGTGGTGGTGAACATCCCGCTTCTTGATGTGATTAAGCAGGTTCCTAAGTATGCGAAGTTTCTGAAAGATTTGTGTACAAATAAGAGGAGAATGAAGGGAAGTGAGAGAGTCAATTTGGGAAGAAATATTTCCTCCTTCATTCAGCCCAAGCCTTCATCTGAAAAATTTACCGGCGAAGAAAATGTTTCAGCCCTCACTACTCCGGTCTTGCCACCAAAGTGCAAGGACCCGGGGAACTTTTTCTATTCCTTGTATCATCGGGAATAGTAAATTTGATGATTGCATGCTTGATTTAGGAGTGAGCATTAATGTTATGCCTACTTCTGTTTATAATAATCTTTGTCTTGGTCCTTTGCAGCCTACAGGTTTAATCATTCAGTTGGCGAACAGGAGCAACACTCGCCCTGCCGGCATAATTGAAGATGTCCTTGTTCAAGTTAACGATTTGATTTTTCCTGCAGATTTTTACATTCTTGACATGGAAGGAGAAACAAAGTCCAGCAAAGCTCCCATCATTTTAGGAAGACCGTTCATGAAAACGACAAAAACGAAAATTGATGTTGATGATGGAAGCATGTCCATGGAGTTTGGTGACAATATCGCAAAATTCAACATTTTTGATGCCATGAAACATCCATTGGAGGAGCATTCCGTTTTTCATATTGGATTGATATCTGAGCTGGTTGAGGACACTTGTTCTGAATTATTTTCACTTGATTTTCCATCCCTCTCGGGTTTTGATGATGTTTATTCATGTTCTCATTGTACTGACACTAACCTTTGTATTGTGTGCACTGAGATTGATGCTGCCCTGCAGGCTGATATATTTCCTATAGGTGAAGCTGTAACCGACGAAGCTATTTTTGCAGTTGATGCTCTTGACATCCCGGCTTCCCCAAACACTCCATCCATCGAGCAACCCCCGTCCTTAGAGCTAAAGGAGCTCCCTGGAAACCTAAAATACGCTTACTTAGAGAGTAATGAAAAACTCCCTGTTATTATTTCTTCTAACCTTGGTTTCGATCAAGAAAACAAGCTTTTGCAGGTTTTAAAGAAGCACAAGAAAGCAATCGGGTGGACATTAGCTGACCTTCCAGGAATTAGTCCTTCCATGTGTATGCACAGAATTGTACTTGAGGATGGTGCGAAAACAGTAAGGCAGCCCCAAAGGAGGCTTAATCCTTTGATTCTTGATGTCGTGAAGAAAGAGGTAACCAAACTCTTGCAAACAGGTATCATTTATCCTATCTCTGACAGTAAGTGGGTAAGCCCAGTGCAGGTTGTACCTAAGAAATCTGGACTTACAGTTGTCAAAAAATGAAAAGAATGAACTTGTTCCCACTAGAGTGCAGAATAGATGGAGAGTTTGTATCGATTACAGGAGACTGAACCAGACTACTAGAAAGGATCACTTTCCTTTACCGTTAATCGACCAAATGCTGGAGCGGCTAGCTGGTAAATTACATTATTGTTTTCTTGATGGTTTTTCAGGTTACTTTCAGATTCATATTGCACCAGAAGATCAAGAAGAAGACCACTTTTACTTGTCCCTTTGGTACTTTTTCTTATAGGAGGATGCCTTTTGGTCTTTGCAATGCTCCTGGCACTTTCCAGCGATGCATGATTAGCATTTTTTCAGATTTTATTGAAAATCGCATGGAAGTTTTTATGGATGGTTTCACTGTTTATGGTTCTTCTTTTGATGCATGCCTGAGCAATTTAAGCTTGATTTTAGAAAGATGCATCGAAACTAACCTTGTTTTAAATTATAAAAAATGTCATTTTATGGTTGAGCAGGGAATTGTTCTTGGTCATTATAATTTCTGAAAAAGGAATTTCTGTTGACCCTGCTAAGATTGATGTGATTTCTACACTACCTTACCCATCTTGCATTCGCGAGATTCGTTCTTTTCCTGGTCATGCAGGTTTTTAACAGGCGTTTCATCAAGGATTTCAGCAGGATAGCTCTTCCGCTGTCAACTTGTTGAAGAATGACGTTACTTTCCACTTCGATGATAAATGCAAATAAGCGTTTGACTTCTTGAAGAAAGCATTGACCTTCGCTCCCATAATCCAGCCCCCTGACTGGACCCTCCCTTTTGAGCTTATGTGTGACACTTCGAATTATGCTGTTGGGTTGTCCTTGCACAAAGAGTTGCAAGGCTGCCCATGTTATTTACTATGCTTCCAGGACTCTAGATTCTGCATAGTCAAATTACACTACCACTGAAAAAGAACTTCTAGCTATTGTTTTTGCTCTTGATAAATTCAGATCTTATTTGCTAGGTTCCAAGGTTGTTGTTTTCACTGACCATGCAGCTTTAAAGTACCTGTTGAAGAAGCCGGATGCAAAACCGAGATTGATTCGGTGGATGTTGTTGCTCCAAGAGTTTAATGTAGAGATTAAAGACAAAAGTGGAGCTGTGAACTTAGTGGCTGACCATTTGAGCAGGATAGAGAGACATGAAGATCCCTTTCCTATTCAGGATGACTTTCCTGATGAGCAGCTTTTAGTTTTGCATGGTATTACACCTTGGTTTGCTGATATTGTTAATTATCTTGCTGCTGGTGTTTTTTCCTACATGTGCGTCTAGATCACAGATTCATAAACTAAAAAGTGATGCCAAATATTATGTTTGGGATGACCCATATCTTTCTAAGTTTGGTAGTGATCAAGTGATTAGAAGATGTGTTCCCGACTATGAGATTGAATCCATTTTAAATTTCTCTCATGCGTCTCAAGTCAGAGGACATTTTGGCCCTCAAAGAACTGCAAGAAAAGTGTTTGACTCAGGTTTCTATTGGCCAACTATTTTAAAGATGCTTACGAGACTTACCGCACTTGTAAAGAGTGCCAGATAACAGGTACAAACATCACTCGCAAGAGTGAAATGCCTCAGCAGCCTATGCTCTTCTGTGAGATATTTTATGTATGGGGAATCGATTTCATGGGTCCATTTCCTGTATCATTTGGTTTCCTTTACATTTTGCTTGCTGTTGATTATGTTTCAAAGTGGGTGGAAACTATCCCCACTAGGACTAATGATTCTAAAGTTGTTGCAGAGTTTGTCAGGGTCTAATATCTTTTGCAGGTTTGGAATACCGCGAGCTATCATCAGTGACCAAGGCACTCATTTCTGTAACCGCACCATGGAAGCTTTGCCCCGGAAGTATGGAGTTGTGCACAGAGTCTCTACTGCATATCACCCACAAACTAATGGGAAAGCTGAGATCTCAAACAGGGATATCAAACAGGTTTTAGAGAAAATGGTGCAGCCAAACAGGAAGGACTAGAGCCGTCGTCTAGAAGATGCACTTTGGGCTCAAAGAACAGCTTTCAAGACACCCATTAGGATGTCTCCTTATCGACTTGTTTTTGGTAAGGGCATGTCATCTTCCTGTTGAGATAGAACACCGTGCTTATTGGGCGGTAAAAAGTTGTAATTTGGAGATGCAACAAGCAGGTATTGAAATAAAACTCTAATTGCAACAGTTGGAAGAGCTTAGATTAGAGGCTTATGAAAGCTCTAGGATTTATAAAGAGAAAACTAAGCACTTCCATGATAAGATGATTTCTAGGAAGGAATTTTCTGTGGGTCAACAGGTTTATTGTTTAACTCCCGCCTTAAGCTTATGGTTGGGAAACTTCGATCCAAATGGATTGGCCCCTTTGTTGTTACTAATGTTTTCCCTCATAGTGCAGTAGAAATAAAAAGTGCAGGTACTGACAAAGTCTTAAGGTTAAACGGGCAGTGTCTGAAGTTATTCCATGAGAGTTTGGTGCCTGAAGATGTCAGCATAGAGGAGCTTTCTTTGAAAGCGCCCAACTACACTGCAACTTGACCAGGATCACCTTTTCCTTTCTCTCACTCTTACTTTATAATTGAGTTCTTTTTATTGAGGGCAATGTATGTCTTAAGTGTGGGGGAGGGAACCTTTTGCTTTGTTTGCTTGTTTTCATTGAGTAAAAAAAAATGAAATTGCATGTTTTCTTGTTGGTTATTCTGCTACATCTGTGAATATTCTCCCTATCTTGGTTGAAAGACTTGTGGTATGATGCGATTTATTTTTTTTGTGCATTTTTAATATATATGTCTGACTAAAATCTAAATTGTACATCATTAGTGATAAATCACTAACCCTTGTGAGACTTTGAGCCTAATAACGGATAACACATAAAAAATGCATTTTTTTTCTTTCTTGTGTGATTTCACTCATGTTTGTTCGTCTCTGGAACTTGAATTGACTCTTGTTGAAGCTGTTTGTTTACTTGTGCACGCTGACATGATAAAGGCAATTTTGTTTATTTTTTTTAACCAGTTAGCCAAAAAGCCAACCTTAACAATATTTTCCCTTTGTTTGTAAACCCCTTTGAGCCTATTATCCTTTTTTTGTGTTTAAAACTCATTACAAGCCGAAAAGTGAAAAACAATATTATCACCCTATTCAAGGGGTTGGAAGAGTCTTGTATGGAGTTGTTTGGGGTTGAACATTTTGTTTATATTGTTATTATAATGTTATTATGATGTTGGTAGAAAAAAAAATAGAAAAAGAAAAAAAAAGAATGAAAAATGAAAAAATAGAGAAGGTTGTCAATATTAGTCCTTCTGAAAAAAAGAAAAAAAAAATAAAAGAAAAAAGAGAAGAGAAATAATTTGTGAGTTTGTTGTTCAATAGAATTTCCCTTTGAGATATTTTGTAGTTCAACTCCTGCAATTCCTTCAATCCTCTTTTAACTCTTTGAATTTTAGCTTAGTACCCCTTAGGATATATCTTACCCTGACCTTGGCCAAATTACAACCATAATAAAAGTCCTTTTGATCTTTGTGTGCAATGTATTTCAATGGTGAATGTTAGAATCTTTTCAAGCTTATGGTAGTACAACTTTCATGTTGTGCTTTGAGTGTAAACAATAACCTAAACACTTGAGAGTTGAGTGGAAACAGTTTATCTTGTGAGGGTCTTGATGTACTTTTTGGTGATCTGTTTTTCATACTTACTTTGAATGTCACAGTTGAATTTCTCACTAATGCCATGTCTTGAAGCTTAGACTTAGAAGTGTGTTTGCATCTTGTATCCTGATAACTTTTGAGTTTGCATGCTTTGTTTCATTTTTGTTTTGACTTGATTTGTTTTTCATTTTGCTCGGAGTGCAAAAGTTCAAGTGTGGGGGAATTTGATAAGTGCATTTTCTAAGTAGGCATCAATACATAACCCAGGGAAAGTGAAACATCTCAATTGAGGGTCATAGAACTGAAGCAAGGTGTGAAGACCTCCTAACTCAAACACTGAAGCTTTACAGACACAACCCAGAAGCATTCCATACTCTTTCTTGAAATCTTCCATCACACCGTGATCAGTGATCAGTGCATTTTGATGCACGTTCTTTCATATTTGTACTCAAGCATTTCTTTGATTTGTTTTATTTATTTTTATGTTTTAAGGTGTTTTTATATTTTATTTTATTTTTGCATTTATTTGTTTTCGTATTTATTTTTCAGCTTTAGCAGCTTTCGCGAGAAAAATCATAACTTAAGCTTGGAGTATCCGATTGAAGCGTGCTACCAGTTGATGGAAAGCTAAGAAAAAGATCTACAACTTTTGTTCAGAAGTCGAGATCTGAATCGGACTGTAGCAGGGGCATAAAATTCGTTCAAGTTGCAGCATTAGTTTATTTTAGTGTTTAAGTCATTTGTAATGGGCTGGGTCGACCCAATTGGGTTGTATCACTTAGATACCTTATTTTACCTAGGAAAGAGGGATGAAAACACAGTTCACGTTATCACGTATCATCTTCCATTCACGAAAATACAGAGAGCTTGTATGATTCCATGGCGAACTAATCTTTTCGGTTGTGTCTACTGATTCAGGTTCCTTCTTGAAATTAATATGATTT
>OZ012740.1:455602772-455625733 GCA_963859935.3 Lathyrus sativus | reverse complement strand
CTATTCCAAAGGAAAGTCTCTCTATTGACCCTTGGATCATAGATAGCTCATTACCCTCCCTTTGACTTTGTTAAGTCATTCTTGAACTCTAGCTTAGTTAAGTTAGAACCTATATCCATTAGACTTTACTTTAAGTCTAAATACCTACCCCTTGTTAGGAGTATCCTTCAATTATGTTAGTTCCATGATTCTATGATATAGAATTGTCCATGATTCTATGATTGGCTAAATTTTGGTAAAACATGATTGTCGCTTGCGCGAAAATAAGGTGCCGGCAAAACAAAAGAGTCGCCACCTTTCGTTATTTATCCCTCGGAGCGGGAAAGGAAACGATCGGAAAAACCTGACGAAAAAGGGTAAGACAAGGTCGTCGCAACCATTGTCTGGGTTCGGGAGTCGGTTACGCAAGGGGAAGGTATTAGCACCCCTCACGTCCGTCGTACTCGACGGGATCCACGCTTGTTGGTTTGTCTACGGGTGAAAACAAAATCTATCTACGGCTGCTAAATCTAAACGGAAAGAAATTGACTCCATAGAGCGTCGCACTCTATGCCTACGTATTCTCATCAGAGAACGAGAAATCAGAGTCTGCGTAGTTCGGGAAACTACGGGGGATTTTGCTCGGCAAGACGTCGCGTCTTGGGCCTACGTATTCTCTTCAGAGAAATCAGAGCATGACGTAGTTCAGGCTAACTACGGCTAGACAGGGGTGTTCTCGGTCACACGGGGGTGAGAGAAATGATTGACGATACTAGTGTACGCATTCTAGCAGTTAGGTGGACGCTGCTCGACCATTGGAGACTTAGGCGTACCTGTTTGCGGTAGAACGGACGTAGTATGTCAGGTTTCGAGGTATGGGAACCTACGGGAACTAGAACTACGGTCTGGTCTCAAATGCACTCGGGCAAGAGAAAAGGATAACATCAGTCGTCAACGGGAAAGTCTCGATCGCACAGCCGCGAGGAGAACCAAAAGTTAGTTGTTAGTGTGCTCGCTAGGACGTCGCATCCTATGCCTACATATTCTCTTCAGAGAAAGTCAGAGCAGCTGTAGTTCGGCCTAACTACGGGTAGAACGGAGACCACAACACAAATCTCGTTTTATTAATATTCTGAAGAAATTACAATGATTGAGTACAGGAAAATAAACTCCTAAAAATCCTATCCATCTATCATGGAAAATCTAATGGAAAATAGTCCCCTAACAAGTGGACATTTAAATCTACTTCTAAAAGTGTAAAAAGTCCCCTAACAAATGGACATTTAAATCTACTTCTAAAAGAAAAGTGTAAAATAAACTCTATGTAGAAATTATATCCTAAAAAGAAAATATATCCTAAAAAGAATACAATTTATAAGCTATTATAATATTTCTTTATATTTTTATATTCACTATATTTTTCTACTACATATTTTTCTTATATTCTTTTTATAAAGAAAATCTAAGCTAAGAAGATAAAAGAAAATAATGAAAAAGAAAGGAAACAGAAGGGGGGTGCAAACTGCAGCTAGAGGGGCAGCCAGCAAAAACCAAGCAGAACTGGGCCCAGCCCACTAAGAATACAAACAAAAAATGTTGGGGGGGTGCACTAATGAAACGGGGGTGTAGCCAGAAGTGCACGGAAATTCGCTGGGCTTGGCCCATGTTCATCAAAGAACAAAAAACGAATGGAAACAGAGGGTGTCTTGGCCAAAAACGGGGGTGTACGGACAGCAGAAATCAATGGGCCCAGCCCAGTTCACACAACCCTTTCACCTTGTTTCCTCTCAGAAAAAACCCTAGGTCCCCCACACCACTGTTCACGGCGCCGTCCCAAACTTTCTCTCGTTCAGCTCTCTCTCTCAAAACTCTTCACAGATTCACACCCTCAGCATCCTTCCTTACCCATCTTGCTCAAACAAAGTTTCTTCTCAGACGATCTCCCACACGCCTTCATTCAACTCTTGAATCAAATGTTCTGATGATGAAATTTGCTGCTTGTTGAGGATTCTTGAGGGATCTCTTGACATATGAACACATGAAGTTACCTGATGAATCTAAGAAGATCTTGGATCTGGAGACGATGGAGGTTGCATGTTGCAAGATTCATGAAGATAATCTGGAGAATCTGGGAAATAATGAAGAACTGGCGAACCTTCTTGAAGAACAACTGAAGGAAGATCTGATGGAGTGGATGAAGGTTCTTGCACAGATCTCCGGAGAGTTTTGGATCTGGATGTTCTTGATGAACCACGAGCAGATCTGGAGACGATGATGAATCCATGAACGTCTATGAAGTTCATGATGATGAAGTTCTTCGATAATCTGGAGAATGATGAAGGTTGTTGATGAAGATCATCATTCTGGAAAACTCATGAATGGAGATGGACGAAGGTTCTCGAACATGTGATGATGACGATGATCCGAACCTTGAAGGTGTTAGAGATTTCTGGAAATTCCAGATGAATCAGTGAAGAACATTGTTGAACCTAGACGAAGATCCTGAAGATCTTCTGGAAAACGGTTGAAGATTGATGAACGTTCGGTGAGGTTGATGAATATTGTTGATGAATCTGGAAAAATCGCATGAACGTCGATGAAGATTGGATGAGGATTCCGGCGTGAGATGCAGCTTCTGGAGATGTTTGAAGGATCTTGATCGTGAGGAGTGATGAGTGTTCTTGGAGTTCCGACGACAGTTGCAGAATCCGGTGAGTTGCGTCACCGTGTGATTTCGCCGATGGTTTACCGGCGTGTTTGCATGGCCTCCGCGCGGTCTCCGGTGATGGCCTGGTGAGGAAGATGCGTGTCGGTGTAGTGTTACGCATGCAGCATGGGAGAGAGACGGTGAGGCACGTGTTAGGCGAGGTGGCAGTGAGAGGGAGTGGCACGTGGCTACGTGAAGAAGTGGGAAACGTGGAAAACTGAGAGAGAGGAACGTGGCAATGGAGGTGGAAGAAAACGTGGAGTGAAGTGGGACCTGAGTGAAACGTGGAAACTGATGGAGAGATTCTGAAATGAACACATGGGATGCTTATATGCTGACATGTGGCAGGACCTGGGGATTGGGCCTCCAAAAACTGGGCCCACGAGTTTGGACTGAATAATAGCAAATGACCCTAATTAATCTATTGATTAAGCCTAATGAAAACTCAATTAATACTAATGAACATTAAAAACTGCAATTAAATCTTAAATGAAAATTAAACTAATCTAATCCTAATTAATTCTGATAACCTCAATTAAAATCTAACTAAGACTCTAATTAATCTAATTAAATCCTAATTAAATCTAAAAAGAGGATTAACCTAAAAAAAACTCTATTAATTCTAATTAATGAAAACTCTATTAATTCTCTAATAATTCCACTAATAGAAAATTCTCTAATCTCTAATAATTCCACTAATAGAAACTTCTATTAATTCTATTTAAAAACTCTATTAAAAGAAAATCATATTAAAAATCATTCTAAAAATTCTACTTAACATCTAAAAAAAATGATTTATTCCTAAAACCTATTATCTAAAATGATTAAAGAATTTCCTAGAAAAAAGGAAATTAAAACTAAACTATATAAAAAAAACAATTAACCTATTAAAGCTATTTAAAAATTATCTAATATCTAGAAAAATGAATTAAATCCATTAAAAAATTCTAGAAAATAAGGGAAAACCCCTAAAAAAGCGAGGAAGCTGATTAAATCGATTAGCGACTATATCGAAATAAACGGTAAAAATCTCAGACACCGAGATGTCCTCAAAAACAACAGCGAGAGCTGAAAACACCGGGACGAGCACCGATTCTCCAAATACATCCTCGTATTGGCCTGCAATGCTTGAAGCGCGGTCAGAGGGCTGCAATCCTGATAAAGTCAATCTGACTGGAAAAAATGCAATGTACGTGGTATGCAAATGCAAAATGAAATGAGGCGAAACATGAGCCAATTAGCGATGAGTAGTTGGTCAAATTTTGGGGTACAACAGCTGCCCCTATTCAAACGGCTTGGACCTGAAGGGTTGAAGAGCGAACGACTTTCAAACATTCAAAGGTAGAAGGCGGTTGAATACCAAAGAACCCGGAAATTTGCCAACTACACAAGTACACGGTACTCTGGTGGGAACAAATCTTCGAAAACTAAAATCATAGCTGCACGGCAACTAGCTAGAGAAATACTGATCCGAACCTCCTTCAGGATGATTCTCTGATTTATCTGATGTCATTGCGTTCTCAAATCATTGAGGGATCACTGGTTACACAGTAACGGGTGATTTGCCAACCTCACAGGTAAACGATACTCCAATTGGTAGGAACATCTTCAAAACTGAGCAGGACAGTTGCACGAGAATTTGCTGGGGAATTGGTCACATGGTAACCGGGGAAAAGTCTGATTTCAAATCTCCGTCAGGATGATCATCTGATTTTGCTGTAGATATTCGTCCTCAATTCATCAAGGGGTCGCTGGTCACTCGGTAACCGGCAATACATGGTTGATTACACCGTCAGGTGTTCTGTGTCACAGCAGAAGAATTCCTCGGGACTCATCAGGTCAACAATCATGTTGATCATGCCATCAGGCATTCAAAGAAAACTTTCGGGCATCAGCCGGACTTCAACCATCAGGTTGATCATGCCATCAGGCATTCAAAGAAATCTGTCGGGCATCAGCTGGACATCAACCATCAGGTTGATCATGCCATCAGGCATTCGAAGAACTTGTCGGGCATCAGTCGGACTTCATCAGCAAGTCGGGAATAGAATTTTTGGTCAATCATGAGCCAACTGGGAATATCTAAACCTCTGTCATCAGGCACTCTGCATCAGCTGAGAGAACTGCTTCATTAACACGATCAGACTTCAATCATGGAGTCTTCAAGGGAGGTTTCAACTTCGCCGTTCAAAAACATGCTGGGGATAACGCCCCTCCACTGGGGATTCTGGAGAACTATCAAGTAACTCCACTTCAGGGATCCAGAAATCATTCTGGATGAATCAACTCTGCTGAGGACTTCAAGAATCATCTTGGACAAATAATTCTGTCGGGGACCTTCAAGAATCATCTTGCACCGGTAACCATGCTGGAGCTTTCAGGAATCATCCTGAGCGAGCACTCTGTTGGGGATTTCAGGAATCATCCTGGGCAACCTTTACTGGGGACTCTAAGCATCAGCTTGAGCAACCAACTCTGGAGACTGCACTGGGTACTTAAGAATCATCTTAAGCAACGACCCTGCTGGGGACTTCAAGAATCATCTTGAACCGAAGACTTCGCTGGGGACCTCAAGAATCATTTTGAGCAAGCGGCTTCGTTAGGGAGAATCCAAGAATCATCTTGATCAAACCATTCTGAGAAGGAACATCTGCAACACAAGGACGGTGGCGACCTGACTCATGTTTCGTATGCATATGCTTCGGCAATGACGTAATGCTCCACACGGTGGAAATGCTACGCGTTTTCAGGATAAATGCTATGCAATCATGCAACATGTTATGGCCCCATCAGCAAAATAAATGCTGAAGGGAAAAGCCTCCTGTCAAGGAGAAAGGACCACCAATCTCAATTGGACTCCGCCTGGGGAAATGATCTTCAGCTGACTGATGCAGGGGAACGAAGCTCTACGAGAACCTGAACCTGCTCATCTGGGTATTCAAACCACAAACTGCTGAGGAAAATAATGTCAATCGCAGAAATAAACTGCGCGGTCTTCACGACTAAGCTTTCCGGGAGAGAACGACTCCGATGGGGAAATACAGCATCAGCTGTTCAACATTCTACTGGGGAAAACCAATCATGGCTTGAGCAGCTTCCAAGGATTCGACTCTCTTGGTGGTCTGTAAACTCGGCTGAGGAAGGTGAAATCGTTTTTCTTGCCGGGGAGAGTACGACTCTGCGGGGGAATCTCAATTCCGCTGGGGAAGAAGGAATCATCCGACTTCAGGGGAGAGTACGACTCTGGTGGGGAATTTCAATTTCGCTGGAGACTTTAGTCTGGACTATCAGTTGCCGCACACTTCAGTGAACGAATAGTTTCCTACGAAACCTGCACTTGTAACCCGGTGCTGGGGGATGAACATACGCTTCGGCGCCTGACTCAGCTGAGGAGATGACGTTCCTTCAGGATACATCTGATTGGGGAGAGAATCATCTCTGCCTGGGGAGACATATCAATGCTCACGATCTCGCGCTCAGACTCTGCGGGGAGAGGCTACTGAACTTTATCGGGGATATCAATCCTGATCTGCCGAGGGTAATCTTGCATACGCCTTACGTTAGACTGACCCTTCTGGGTAACACCTGCTGGACTATCAAGTCTGATGAGGAATACCTGTGTATCAACACTGCTGGGGATATCAATCCTTAGCTTCTCATTGTACAACTCTGTTGGAGACGCACTGATCCTATCAAGGAAACACCTCTGGCGTCTGCGGAAGCTAACAATCGATCACTGAAATTGAATCTCACTTCATCGAGGAAAACAACCCTGAACGGTCCTTTTAGATCACCCTAAGTCCTTATAGGGTACGCAGCATTCTGCTGAGAAATAACTCTTCTCTGCCAATATCTACCCGTCTGGAGATTACTCAATGAGGGAATCAACGTCGGCCTCTGCTTGAGGGATGAGTCAATGACCTGGACTCGGAGGGGAAAGGAGTCAAACTCGGACTCTGTGGGGATACAACATTGCATCAGTCCCACTGCTGGGGAAATAAACCCCAAATCTATCGGTCAGGGAAAGCTTCAGTCTCAACCCACTCGGGAAGAGTAGCACATCAGGCTAATCAACATTCAACGCTTGGGATGGCCATACTCTGTTGGGGATATCAATCTTGCCCTGCTGAGGATAATCTTGATCCTACTCTGATAAGGGATGAGTGTCATCTCAATTTGATGCAATCTCAAACTGCTCAGGGGAAACAATCTCAAACTGTACATCTCTGCTGAGAAAATACTCCTGATTCAATAACGTCAACACAGGGGATACAGAACACCAATCGTGGAGCTGGGATCAATTGAGCCTCGTGTCGGGGAATGTGACAACATACGCGTCACTAGGAATCAGGCTTTTCTGTTTTAGGGATAGGTTTATGGTGATATGGACCCATTTCTGGTTACCAACAAAAATGGATGTGAAAGGAAAATACTAGACGAGAACTAGCATTCAAGGTGGACTACCAGACGAGAACTGGTTGAACAATAGGTTACAGAAAAGGTGACCAGACAGGGCTGGTTTCTGGTTTGGATTTCAGACGAGAACTGATCTCCGGCTTGCTAAACGAGAACTGGACTTTAAAACGATTTGGTTACAAGGCTCAGCCGAGTAATAGGTTAGGTAGTAGGATAACAATCCAATGGCAGCAAGGCTTCTTCAGAAGGTTTAGGTTTTGGTAGGGTAATGACACGATTCCCCGACACTCAACTCTTGCTAGGGTGAACAAACTCATTTGAACAACTTGCCCCAGTGCAATTCAACTTGCCCCAATCCGACTCTTGGGAGAATTCATTCTGAACAGAAAGCAGTTGGCAACAAGACAATCTTCAGATGGCTTGCCCCAACATCTGTACAACGGGAGGATTCATCCTCAACTAATCAACTCTCAGCGTGGTTTCAATATACTTCTGAAGTAGCTTGCCCCTGAACGAGCGAGGAGCGACTCAACCTGCCCTGATTGAACACTGGAGGGATCTGCCCTCAAATCACAAGAGTTCTCGAGAAGATCCACTTCTAATCAACTGCTTCTCGAACAATCTGTCCCATAATCAACCGATACTCCGGGACTTGTCCTCAGACTAACTGATTCCAAACTCACTGGAAGCCAATACCCCAAATTCACAGGGTTTCGCAGCATACCATTCTGACCCAGACTGCTATGATTCAGTCCTGATTGACTATTCCTTGTTGGAGTTCCTTCGTATCAACTACTGACCTGCAATTAAAATTGTTTACTCACGAATGGTAATTTTAATGCAGTGTTCATGCAGATTTTGAAAAAATTTTGTGCTGTCACTCATTTACGTGTCATGCTAGTGAGTGACGAATGAACCAAAGAGTTCAAACGTAGTGCTGATTCGATCAGTGAAAAATACAACAAAGATATGATTAGCAAATCATGTAGGAGTCAGGTTACTCAACCTTATCGTAATGCGCTTTCAGAATAAACCCTGCCTCAATTAGGTCTTTTAAGGGTTGTATCGTGGTCGGGTTCACGGTTCGTGAAACAAAGGATATTTGGCTCAAATTATGATTTGTACCCACCCCTTCTACGTGATGATCTCCGATCCTAAAGTCCAGTTAACTTGACTCGAGCGCTCGCCTCTTCGAGAGATATGTTGAATATTGGGAACAACTGGTTAAAGAATTCACAAGGTGTTCGGAGTAACAATTACTCCTTTTTTGTTTCAGTGTCTGTATCTACACGACTTTGTCCTTGTTTGAGGATTTTTCTTTTTATATCCTTTCTTTTTCATTCTTTTCATTCAGAGTTCTTTTCGATTTTTCTTTTGAAGTCCAGCGGGATGCCCTGATTTTTGCCTAAGTATTTGCTTTCCAGCTTTTCTTTTCTTTTTACTTAGCGGGCTTTCTTATTCTTTTATTTTTTTTGAAACAAGTCGTGCGACACTGGTGGTCTGGATTCATCCGAGAGGTTTATAACTGTCTCACTCCTGATTGGTGAGGTTTAACCATTGTGGTTGATGAGGTACGACCTCTGGGGAGGAATATGATGTGATTGGTCCTCGAAAGACAATACTCCTCTATAAGACTTGAACGCTCGATCAAGCTAACTGACAACTACCCTGCCCCGGGTTAAGATGTGAGGGTTTAAAAGTCTGAAAAAAACTCCTACTTCTCGGCTCGAAGTGGTTAACAAGGGATTCTCTTCCTTATCTCTCCGGTGTTTAGGGGATTTGAAACAATGCCTTGTACGTCACCGGCAAGGTTTTATCTGAAAGCATACGATCATCGGTTATGAGTATTCAGTTTCATCATCCTCCCTCCAATCTTTGCTAATCATAGTGATAAAATGGAGTGAATAAAGTGCAAGTGTCAGTGCAATGCAGTAAATGAGTGACAACGACATGATTAATTCAGAAAAATGCATAGTCACTTTATTAATATTACCATTCGAAACAAACAATGTTTAACAGCAAGTAGTAACTAACAGAAAAGAAACTACAAATGCAAATGATAAAGTCCTAGGACTGCCAATGCTGAGGACGTCTGCCTGTCTGGACCATTGGCCTCTGAAAATAACCCTTTGAATCTACGAGCTCAGACAACTAAGAGATTGTCATGCACAACCACAACTCCTTCTGGAAAGGAAATACACCCTTTGTCGATCAACTGTCCCACTTTCGCCTGGAAAGCCTTGCAATCTTCAGTTGAATGCCTCGGAGATCCACCATGGTAACCACACTGAGCATGGGGATTGTACCCTGGAGGGTAAGGCTCTGGCACAGGCTTAAGAGCTTTAGGTTCCACCAAAGAATTCTGAATCAAATGCGGAAGAATCTGGCTAAACGGCACAGGAACTGGATGGGAAGGAGCATTCCTCCGTTCCAAGTTGTTGCGAGGTCGATTCTGACTCTGACGTTGATTCTGATAACCTCGGCCACGGGCTCGTGGATTTGCGAGAGGAGCGACATAAGGTTCCCGATGTGGTGCCCCAAGCACAATTGTCTGTCCAGAATAACGAGACATAGAAGATACTGACCGCTGAGAAGACGGAGAACCAACAGATTTCATCGATTCGCCTTGAGGATACCTAACATCTGTCAGGACTGCGTTGATCACAACTCCTTCTTTAGTTTGAAAGCTATAGAGAGATTCGGTTTCACTAGCCTGATCGCCTGAAACATTCTGGATTCTTCCAGTCTTTACACCATACTCGATCCGTTCTCCTGCCCTTACCAATTCAGAGAAATTCGGTGCAACTCCAAGCATTCTTTCGAAGTACGGGCTCTGCAAGGAGTTTACGAACATGCCTTTTAACTCTCGGTCTAGAAGTGGTGGTTGCACCCTAGCAGCAAATTCTCTCTATCTCTGAACATACTTCCTAAAAGGTTCATTGTTCTCTTGAGACAATTCTTGCAGCTGCATGCGACTAGGAGCTACATCAAGATTGTAGTCATACTGCTTCAGAAAAGCATTGGCTAAATCCACCCATGATCGGATCTGATTACTCTCCAACTGCATATACCAACTCAGAGATGCCCCAGTCAGACTATCTTGAAAGCAGTGAATCATCAGCTTGTCGTTGTGCACAAACGAAGTCATTCTTCGGCAAAACATCACCAAATGTTGCTTCAGGAAACTATCTCCTTTGTACCTTTCAAACCTCGGCATTCTGAACTTTGGAGGTAACACCAAGCCAGGAACCAGACACATGTCTGCAGCACTAGGGTTAACAGCGTCTTTAACTTTCAAGGCTTTGAATCTTTCATCCAATGCACGAAACCTTCTAGCATACACGGGAGCTAATGGGTCTTCAGTCTTTGATATCAGGACCTCTCTTTGGGACTTTGGCACAGGGAAGGAAAAACACTGGTAGTCTGAGATATCAACAGAAGGAGAACGTTCACCTCGGATAACAAACTGCTCACGTAGACCTCGGTCTTCAACAGAAGGCTGTACAAGCTGAGCTGCAGCAAGGTTGTTCACTTGCGGAAAGTCTTCGTCATGCGTAGATCCATACAAAGGATTGGACGTCACAGTGAAACCTAACAAGGTATCAACAAACTGGAAGCTGCTCTCTGACATAGCTACCAACAACTGTCAACTGACTTCACTGCTTGACTCTGATCAAATCTGCTTCAGCCCCTTGGTCGTCTTCAACACTCACCTTCAGAATCAAAACAACGGCCGGATAAGAGCTCTGACTAGCTGGCAAATGACATGCAATATGATGCAGGAATGCTTATGCAAATGCAATGCAAGATGCAGCAAACACGGGATCACAGCCCTCACAAAGCTCTGATTGCTGCTGCGCTGCTGACGGGATAAGTCTGCTCTGACGAGAGAAAACCAAGATATCGAGTAGGCTGGAAGTCAAGTTTCCTGCAAAAACCCTCCCACTCACGGGTATGGACCTAAACTGACACAAGTTCGGCATCCTATGCGTTCATCAGCGTCACAGACTTTCAAGAGGGGTGATACGATACCCAGAAGGTATGGCATCACCAGCCCATGAAGCGGCCTCACTTAGCTGAATCACAAATGATCGGTCCCCAGAATCGACAATCCACCAAACCAGCAACCGTCTCAACCCAAAGGATTGAAAGAGAAGCCAACCGGGAGAACCTCGTCTGAGCGTGGATTTCATGAGACACTAGTGCCTGCAAAGAAAGCACGCGCCCACTAATTTCCACAACTAATTCTATGGTGCACTCAAGCCTGGGTCTGGCTTCTCACTCATCAGAGCTCCCATCCCGCAACAGCACAATAGCAACAGATAATAATATAGTGCGGGAAATGTAAATACATCAGTAAAATACAACACAAAAAGGTAAACATCCAAAGACAAGCAAACAAGCGCTAGGATTGACTCTCGCAGGGGATGTTGGATCCCCAAACTAACTCGCTCACGAGACGTTGGATCCCTAGGAAACTATCAAGTCCCCAGCAGAGTCGCCAGCTGTCGCTTGCGCGAAAATAAGGTGCCGGCAAAACAGAAGAGTCGCCACCTTTCGTTATTTATCCCTCGGAGCGGGAAAGGAAACGATCGGAAAAACCTGACGAAAAAGGGTAAGACAAGGTCGTCGCAACCATTGTCTGGGTTCGGGAGTCGGTTACGCAAGGGGAAGGTATTAGCACCCCTCACGTCCGTCGTACTCGACGGGATCCACGCTTGTTGGTTTGTCTACGGGTGAAAACAATCTATCTATGGCTGCTAAATCTAAACGGAAAGAAATTGACTCGATAGAGTGTCGCACTTTATGCCTACGTATTCTCATCAGAGAACGAGAAATCAGAGTCTGTGTAGTTCGGGAAACTACGGGAGATTTTGCTCGGCAAGACGTCGCGTCTTGGGCCTACGTATTCTCTTCAGAGAAATCAGAGCATGATGTAGTTCAGGCTAACTACGGCTAGACAGGGGTGTTCTCGGTCACACGGGGGTGAGAGAAATGATTGACGATACTAGCGTACGCATTCTAGCAGTTAGGTGGACGCTGCTCGACCATTGGAGACTTAGGCGTACCTGTTTGCGGTAGAACGGACGTAGTATGTCGGGTTTCGAGGTATGGGAACCTACAGGAACTAGAACTACGGTCTGGTCTCAAATGCACTCGGGCAAGAGAAAAGGATAACATCAGTCGTCAGCGGGAAAGTCTCGATCGCACAGCCGCGAGGAGAACAAAAAGTTAGTTGTTAGGGTGCTCGCTAGGACGTCGCATCCTATGCCTACATATTCTCTTCAGAGAAAGTCAGAGCAGCTGTAGTTCGGCCTAACTACGGGTAGAACAGAGACCACAGCATAAATCTCGTTTTATTAATATTCTGAAGAAATTACAATGATTGAGTACAGGAAAATAAACTCCTAAAAATCCTATCCATCTATCATGGAAAATCTAATGGAAAATAGTCCCCTAACAAGTGGACATTTAAATCTACTTCTAAAAGTGTAAAAAGTCCCCTAAAAAATGGACATTTAAATCTACTTCTAAAAGAAAAGTGTAAAATAAACTCTATGTAGAAATTATATCCTAAAAAGAAAATATATCCTAAAAAGAATATAATTTATAAGCTATTATAATATTTCTTTATATTTTTATATTCACTATATTTTTCTACTACATATTTTTCTTATATTCTTTTTCTAAAGAAAATCTAAGCTAAGAAGATAAAAGAAAATAATGAAAAAGAAAGAAAACAGAAGGGGGGTGCAAACTGCAGCTAAGGGTGCAGCCAGCAAAAACCAAGCAGAACTGGGCCCAGCCCACTAAGAATACAAACAAAAAATGATGGGGGGGTGCACTAATGAAACGGGGGTGTAGCCAGAAGTGCACGGAAATTCGCTGGGCTTGGCCTATGTTCATCAAAGAACAAAAAACGAATGGAAACGAAGGGTGTCTTGGCCAAAAACGGGGGTGTACGGACAGCAGAAATCAATGGGCCCAGCCCAGTTCACACAGCCCTCTCACCTTGTTTCCTCTCAGAAAAAACCCTAGGTCCCCCCACCACTGTTTACGGCGCCGTCCCAAACTTTCTCTCGTTCAGCTCTCTCTCTCAAAACTCTTCACAGATTCACACCCTCAGCATCCTTCCTTACCCATCTTGCTCAAACAAAGTTTCTTCTCAGACGATCTCCCACACGCCTTCATTCAACTCTTGAATCAAATGTTCTGATGATGAAATTTGCTGCTTGTTGAGGATTCTTGAGGGATCTCTTGACAGATGAACACATGAAGTTACCTGATGAATCTAAGAAGATCTTGGATCTGGAGACGATGGAGGTTGCATGTTGCAAGATTCATGAAGATAATCTGGAGAATCTGGGAAATAATGAAGAACTGGCGAACCTTCTTGAAGAACAACTGAAGGAAGATCTGATGGAGTGGATGAAGGTTCTTGCACAGATCTCCGAAGAGTTTTGGATCTGGATGTTCTTGATGAACCACGAGCAGATCTAGAGACGATGATGAAGCCATGAACGTCTATGAAGTTCATGATGATGAAGTTCTTCGATAATCTAGAGAATGATGAAGGTTGTTGATGAAGATCATCATTCTGGAAAACTCATGAATGGAGATGGACGAAGGTTCTCGAACATGTGATGATGACGATGATCCGAACCTTGAAGGTGTTAGAGATTTCTGGAAATTCCAGATGAATCAGTGAAGAACATTGTTGAACCTAGACGAAGATCCTGAAGATCTTCTGGAAAACGGTTGAAGATTGATGAACGTTCGGTGAGGTTGATGAATATTGTTGATGAATCTGGAAAAATCGCATGAACGTCGATGAAGATTGGATGAGGATTCTGGCGTGAGATGCAGCTTCTGGAGATGTTTGAAGGATCTTGATCGTGAGGAGTGATGAGTGTTCTTGGAGTTCCGACGAAAGTTGCAGAACCCGGTGAGTTGCGTCACCGTGTGATTTCGCCGATGGTTTACCGGCGTGTTTGCATGGCCTCCGGCGCGGTCTCCGGTGATGGCCTGGTGAGGAAGATGCGTGTCGGTGTAGTGTTACGCATGCAGCATGGGAGAGAGACGGTGAGGCACGTGTTAGGCGAGGTGGCAGTGAGAGGGAGTGGCACGTGGCTACGTGAAGAAGTGGGAAACGTGGAAAACTGAGAGAGAGGTGTTGCACCCTAAAATTTGCCCAACCTTATTTTATGTTTCAATATCATTAGCATTTGCATATAGAGTCATGTACATAGACTAACCATCTGCATAGCATAAGCATAGCAAGTCATTCAACAGGGGACCAATCATTATTTTCATCTCTAGAGGCCTATCAAGAGGTTATTATCCCAAGTCAATCTCATTCAAGTCATCAGGAGAGAATTTGAAAGCAAAGAGTTCAGCAGATCAAGCCTTGAGTCCATCACCTAGCTGAGGGTATCTGAGGATCAACAAGAGGGTTGTGAGCTGTGGATTGAAGGCATGGAGAGTATCTAGACCTTATGAGAGACATAGAAAGTCATTTGGATAAGGAGACAAGTCATTGATGAAAGCACAAGAGCTACAGTTGAAGACAGTCAACTAGGGTTTCATCTGGGTCAACCCTAGGTCAACCCTAGGTCAATTGACTGATTTAAAAGGGCATTCAAGGCTAGTGGAGAGGTGTGGGGTTCATCATTGGACATATGAAGAAGGATATGGAGATATGACAAGGAGAATTCAAGAGAAATCAAGGAGAAGAGGAGTTACTAAATTAGGGTTTCTCTGTAAAATCCCCTAGTTTAGGTCAAATTTCCAAGCAAGATAAGTCAAAATGCTAGCTTCAAATGGCTTCTTGGCCAACATGAAACTTGTAGAGGATCTCAAGACCTTTAATTTGAGTGGTGGAAGACATCAAGGAGATTTATAGAACTCAAGTTATGGTCCTTGCAAGTTACAGGTCATCTGAGGTATCTGAATTTTTGTCTGTAAAAGTGACTTGACTTCCAAGCAATTTTTACCCCTCAAGGAGATTTCAAATGAATTCTTGGTCAACATAAGAATTGTTCCTCATTGTCTTAGCTTTCTATAATGGTATAGCATGCCTTCATATGATGTGGAGAACTCAACTTAGGGTCTTGGCAAGCAAAGGGTATTTTGGGCATTTGTGAATTATAGGTCATTTTAACCTATGTCCAAAACTCATACAAGGAGGCCTCAAATGGAAAAACTTACAACATCAAACTTGCTCAAAATGGGATTTTAAGTCTAGAAAGAAGGTCACAAGTTATTGGAGAAGCTCATAGCATGGAGTTGCATAATTGGTCAAAAAAATGAACTAAAATGGCTTATAAAGTGAATAAATTCAAGATGGAAAATGGTTTGGGAGATTTATGAGTCCAAATGGAGACTTCCAATATATGATTTTGAAGGGAAAAACAATTCTAAGAACAATGGTTCAAACACTTTTTTGAGTTTAGAAGGAAAAAAGAAAGTTATCCATGGTTGCTTGCCTTTTAAGAAACATAATCAAAATGAACCAAAGTTGGAAAGCAAGGGAATGTGCAAGATGGATCTAGAATGTTCATTTGGGGTCTATATATTCATTAAATGAGAATTTGGCAAGGGTTGGCTTCATTTTCATCAAGATTTTCACAAAATTTCTCATCCTTTTCTCATTGCAATTCTCTCAAAATCTCACAAAATCTTCATCAATTTTCATCCACTTCCATTCAATCTTATTCAATCATCATCATAGATCAGAATTGAAGCAAAGTTTTGGTGATTATCATCCATTTTCGAGTACCTTTTTCAAGAACATCAAAGTTGAAGTCTCCATTGGACAGCATAATTCAAGCAAGGAATCACCAAAATATTGCATACAGAATTGATTACTGAGTTTGTGGATCAAGATCCAAGTCTCAAGAGCCTCAGATCCTCAATCTTCCATAGCTGTTTTCAAGCTTTTGCACCAGGTATGTGTTCATTCGATTTGCTTGATCCAGTTAGTTAGGCATGATTTTATTAGTTTAGATGCAATGTAGGTGGTTAGGAGAACAAGTAAGATGAATTTGGAGAGGTTTGGTGATGTTGATTAGCAGGTACCACAAACTGTTAGGGCTTGAATCTCCTAGGTTAGTGCATCATAATTGTAGCTTGATAGCGCAGGTTGATTACCATTAGCTGTAGGTTAGGTTAGGGTAAGTTTGATTGAGAATTGTGGTGATGCATATCAGTGTAATTCCATGGTGACCAGAGATTGATGCCATCGGGTTGGATGATTTATTGAGTTTTAGACTGAATTAAAACCATAGGATTGTAGAGGGAGAGATTTAGAGTGATTTTCGTGTTCATAGCATGCTGATTCATGGCTTAGAGGGAGAGAACCGAGAGCTTGAACATGGGACGATCATGGCAGGTGCATGAGGGTTTCAGAAACCCTAGATGTTTAAATGGGGAAGACATAATCTGATCCGTTCATTTGGAGTTGGACTTTTGACTATTAGAGTGATCGTGTGGCCTACGTTTAATCTGAATTTGGAGGGAAATGAGGTGTTGGCCAAAACGCGCCGTTTCATTAATTGAAACGGGCGGGCCTGAGTTGATGATGCTATCCCCACCCCCAGGTTGTGAGCCCAAACCATATTCAACGTGTTTTTGTTGTTATTTTCGCCCCCTGGCATTTTCTTCTATTTCTTTTATTTCTGAATGAAGCTGGGCCTTAACCATGATGCTAAGCGCACCCCCCATTGTTGGCCCATCCTCTGATTATAACTGGGCGTGGTTTCTTTTAACACCCCTCCCTCATTTTTAATTCATTTAATTTCTTAATTCATTTTAATTTTTACCAATTTTCTTTAATTCATAATAAATTCATAAAAAATGCATTTCACTTCATTCTTTTTACCATATTTTCTTTAGGATGTCTAGAATATTATAGGAAAATAAAATTGCATTTTCATTTTTATTTCATATTTTTTTCATATTTTTAAATAAATGTCATATTAAATAGATTCATTTCATGCATCATTTTAATGATTTTTGTTCTCTTACATGCTTTAATATTTTTTGGTCATTCTTTTTATATTGTTTATATGAGATATTCAACTTGTAGAAATATTTTAGTTCCCATTTTTAGGAATTAATTTTAGGTGATTAAAATAGGTTTGAATATCATGAACAAACTAGGGTTTTAGGTGACAACTTAGGAGTTTGATTTCATTTCCCTTAGGACTTAGGGTTTGACTAGTTTAGTTATGGGACTATAGGGGTTATGGGTAGTTATTAGATCCCTTAGGAAAAGTCAGGATTCCCCTACTGCTATTAATACTCTGTATATGTCTGTTTGTCTGGTGTGGTGTGCCCTCTGGGGATTATTGCTTGTTTGCTTGGGTATTGGGTTTGTCTGGGGCCCTGGGGAAGCTGAAGACTTGAGGAGATGAAGACCATTGGAGATTCAGAGATGGAAGATCAACTGCCAGAGTTGAATAGGAGGTTATTGCTAGCAGCTGCTGAGGAGACTAGGGTTTAGGAGCTAGGCAGAGCTCTAGATTAGAAACCTTGTTTCTCAAACATGGAATGCCTTGTCTGCATCCATCCTTCCTCTATGATTCAAAGTCTCTTTCAAGTATCCACCTCCTTCCTTTGGAAGGATCAGTGAATATATTTGAAAGATAGAACTTTTGAGAGGAGACTTTCTGCTTAATGTTAACAGTTGATGAACCACCATTGGTAGGTAATTAACTGTCTAACATTCATTCATTCAGTTCACTCTTGTGACAGATCCCTCATCCTGGAGGTTTGAGCTTGAAGAAAAGCCATTGCAGATAGAAGACTGATGATCAAAGCCCTGGCCTGAAGGTCATGAAGATGGAGATTGATGCTTGTTGAAGCCTGTAGCTGATTGGAGATTACTTGAAGCCAGATGTTGATTCAGAGCTGCTGATGCTGTTTCTTTTGCTGTTGTATTTTATTGCTGATGTATTGATTGGTTTTCTGGACTGTATTGTTTGTTGTTTACCCTGTTGGGTTGAAAGTGAAGCCTGTTCACTTTCGCCTATTGTTTTCTAGGTTCGAGGTTGAGTGGGACTCCCTTGCCTCGCTTGTACTGTTGCATCCATGCATTTTACTGTTTTACTGTATATATCTGATGTTGTTTCTGTTTCTGCCTATCCCGTAGGATCTCTGTTTCTCTCTGTGCAAGAGAGGAGCATGATAGACACTAGGTCTTAACCCATGCATGATAACATTAGGATAGTTTGATTCCCTTCGCAACCATAGGTTAGAGTTCTGTCTCTTCTTTCTCAAAACAAGCAGAAAAACACCATAAAGATTTCAAACACAATAAAAGACACTTCTTCCGTAAAAGAATGTGAACTCATCAAGACGTCATTTTTGTCCGCCGGGACTGCTAATCAAGAAACCCTTTTTCAGAAGGAATAAAATCAATCAAGGACAGACTTATGTCGTGCGTGGCCCGAACTACGTTTGCTCTGATCTTCCATGCTGTGTGGAAGTACGTAGGCATAGGATGCGATATCCTAGCGAGCAACCTTCCCCTCCTTTCCCGTAGGTAGGCGAACTACGTTGACTCTGATTTCTCGTTCCAGGCGAGAATACGTAGGCATAAAGTGCGATACTTTGCCGAGTCATTTTTATTTTCATTTTATTTTCTTTTTAACCCTCGACCCATAGTTTAGATAGAATAACAATCCATACCCGAAAACAAGCGTGGATCCCGTCGAGTACGACGGACGTGAGGGGTGCTAATACCTTCCCCTTGCGTAACCGACTCCCGAATCCAGGTTTTGGTTGCGACGACCACACCTTTCCCATGTTGTGCGAGGTTTACTCTGAGCGTTTCCTTTCCCTCCCGTGGGATAAATAACGCACGGTGGCGACTCTTCTGTTCAGCCGGCGCCGATTTTCGCAGTAGCGACAAGAGGAACGTGGCAATGGAGGTGGAAGAAAACGTGGAGTGAAGTGGGACCTGAGTGAAACGTGGAAACTGATGGAGAGATTCTGAAATGAACACATGGGATGCTTATATGCTGACATGTGGCAGGACCTGGGGATTGGGCCTCCAAAAACTGGGCCCACGAGTTTGGACTGAATAATAGCAAATGACCCTAATTAATCTATTGATTAAGCCTAATGAAAACTCAATTAATACTAATGAACATTAAAAACTGCAATTAAATCTTAAATGAAAATTAAACTAATCTAATCCTAATTAATTCTGATAACCTCAATTAAAATCTAACTAAGACTCTAATTAATCTAATTAAATCCTAATTAAATCTAAAAAGAGGATTAACCTAAAAAAAACTCTATTAATTCTAATTAATGAAAACTCTATTAATTCTCTAATAATTCCACTAATAGAAAATTCTCTAATCTCTAATAATTCCACTAATAGAAACTTCTATTAATTCTATTTAAAAACTCTATTAAAAGAAAATCATATTAAAAATCATTCTAAAAATTCTACTTAACATCTAAAAAAAATGATTTATTCCTAAAACCTATTATCTAAAATGATTAAAGAATTTCCTAGAAAAAAGGAAATTAAAACTAAACTATATAAAAAAACAATTAACCTATTAAAGCTATTTAAAAATTATCTAATATCTAGAAAAATGAATTAAATCCATTAAAAAATTCTAGAAAATAAGGGAAAAACCCTAAAAAAGCGAGGAAGCCGATTAAATCGATTAGCGACTATATCGAAATAAACGGTAAAAATCCCAGACACCGAGATATCCTCAAAAACAACAGCGAGAGCTGAAAACACCGGGACGAGCACCGATTCTCCAAATACATCCTCGTATTGGCCTGCAATGCTTGAAGTGCGATCAGAGGGCTGCAATCCTGATAAAGTCAATCTGACTGGAAAAAATGCAATGTACGTGGTATGCAAATGCAAAATGAAATGAGGCGAAACATGAGCCAATTAGCGATGAGTAGTTGGTCAAATTTTGGGGTACAACAATGATCCTGCACTGATGTTAAGCAGGATGTTATAACATCTCCATCTGCTGTGGTGACATAACTGTTGTGGAGTGTTTTAATGTGCATGTCATCTGCTGTCATGACAGAACTACTGCCATGTGTTATAAACAGCAGGAGTTGTGAGCTAGCAGGAGCTGATGACAGAACTGTTGTCATGGATGCAGAAGGAGCTAGCAAGAGCTGATGACAGAACTGTTGTCATGGATGTCATGGATGAAGAAGGAGGTAGCAGGAGCTGATGACATAACTGCTGTCATGGATGTCATACTGAGTGTCATGACATCAATGTCTAGTACAGCAGTAGCTGCTATGTGTTAGCGGTAGCCACAACAGGTTGAGTTGTGATGAAGTTCCTCATAGGTGGTGAGTGAGGTACGCTGTCATGTGTTTTAAGCAGGACATCGCTGCATGACAACAGAAGAAGCTGCTAGTGTATATCTCTTGACAGAGTTGGTTTGGTTTGATGAGACTGTGTCGGATATACCTCATCAGTAAGTACATGTCAAGGAGATTGATTAGGAACAAGTATAAAATGTATTGATATTCATAAAAGGATCTTGGAGACCTTTTAGGAAACTTTAATATATTTGTTCCTACTGTTATTCTGGAGAAGAATGGGAGAAGCCATGACTGTCATGAAGAAGATTCTGCAGAAGTGTGCAGCAGAGCAAGCTGGTTAGCTAAGAGTAAGTAAAAGCTGAATGTCATACTGAATGTCATGACATTGATCATATGACATCAGACGAGCAGGGTTTGTTTTTCTGTTATGATACCTGATATATCTCAGGCTAAATTTCAGGAAACCTGTTATGACTTCTTATTTATCTCAGACGAGATTCTAGGCAGTATCATTAGCTAAGTTGACAGCACCTTGAATTATGGAAATTAGGTTTACTTTGTTAAACCTAATGTTTGTTACTTGTGACCATCCTAAGCCCAGTCTACATTGCTATAAAAGGAGGAGCAGAAGTAGAGGAAATCAATCACTCACATCAAGAAAAATCAGAGTGTAAAATAAAGGTCTATGGTTGAGAGTCCCTTGTGTATGCAAGTTACCCTTTGTATCTTTTGATACATTATGGTAGACATATTTGTGAGTGAAGAGGTTTGCTCTTCACGTGTGTCTAGGAGTCTTAGGATTCCTTGTGTGCCAAGCTATTGTAGGGTATATAATTGCTTTGGTTATTGTGTATGAACTGTTGTGTTCATTGTGTCACTCAAAGCTTTTAAGCAAGAGTGTGTCTCATTTGATCAAAACTGTGAACCTAGATCATGGTGTGTTTTTGGAGTGTATTTCCATAACTGTTTTGTATTTGTGTACTGATATCATTGTGATGTGATTGAGGGGGAGTGAGTGGGTATACTCAGGTCTAGAGTGTCTCTAGGTTGAAGTGTCATCGGGTAGAGATTAAGTGAGAAGTGCAAACTAGTTGTTTGACTTTGAATTGATTCTGCTAATAGTGAATTTCCTCCCTGGCTTGGTAGCCCCCAGATGTAGGTGATGTTGCACCAAACTGGGTAAACAATTACTATATTATTTATCTTTCAGCACTTACAATTCTGCACCATTTAATTGTTTAGATAAATAGTCTGTCAGTATGCAGATGTCACAACAGAGGTTATGACGTTGCTCACGACATTGGCACAATTTAAAGAAATTTAAATTGTTCATGATATGTCCTCGTCCTTGTTTCAGCAGAGATCAATGTTCTTGGGACATCTGAAATCTGCATACCAGAATTTCAATTGGTATCAGAGCAAGCATCCTATCTGTTCTGGATGAGATCTTGGGAGATACTTTCTGGTGGTTAAACAAGGACAAGCTGTAGCTGATTGATGATCTGAATGTTTGAGCTACAGCTTATGGAGTGAAGGAGTCTATGCATATGCTGTTGTGCCCTCTGATATAGGAGCTGTTGTGACCTGTTGTATCCTTTGCCAAAGGAGGAGTGGCTACTTCTGTCCTATAGGATGGTCTGACATCTAGTTTAGGGCATGTTGAAGATGTTCTTTTGGTAGTTCCGCTGCATATGTTTCTGATGAAAGAACTCTGATAGCCCTGGGAGAAAACTAGTCTATATACATGCTGATATATAGTTGTGGAGGTGTGTAGATGGGTGCAAGATGGTGGTCTCTACTGCTCTGATTGGTTTGACAAAATGTGGATCCTGCTGGATGTTGTTGTGATGGTTGTAACACCCCCTTCTATACCCCAAATAAATGCATATAAAACAATTAAGCACATACAAGTTATCAGAGTAAAAAGGTTTTATAATAAGGTATAAAAGAAGGATGCCACAATTTCACCAATAAAACACTTTCACAATTTGCTCCATAAAATATGTAACATTTTCAATTTAAGCGGAAGATAAAATCATTTGATCGTTTTCAAAATATTAATCCACGTACACATAAGCTATCTAAATTAATATATCATATCAGTTAGATTTACAGAACCACATAAGCTGATACATCGCAATGTATCACAAAAGAATGACTATACTAGTCTAACTACCCGGTGTTACATATCAGAGCAGTAGACTCAAAAGAATGAAGACTAACTTCACGAAAGGACTCCAGCATCCTAATCTGCAATGCCTCATAGAGCATTATAAAACAGCAGAAGGGTGAGAAATATAACCATAATAATCAAAGCATAAGATTATATATATATATATATAGGTATCATATAACACATATTCACATTTCTCACCACCCTTCATTCTCACAGTCATAAATCATATCACGTTCATATATATCAACATTATGAACATTCACAAGCACATCCCTTCATGCTTAATTTCACAATCAATCACAAGCACATTTGTACAACAACAATATTATGCAATGTGACTCAACATATTCAATGCAACTC